>SKCR01005161.1:0-100658 GCA_019454045.1 Zanthoxylum bungeanum | reverse complement strand
TTGAAGCAAAAACATGACACTGCACTCGATCATTATTCAAAAACTCTTGAGCACGAACGCCCACTTGGGGCGGCGCGTGGCAGCCCATCACTTCAAGCAATACACAGAGGGATTCCGTAATGGAATGGCCATTATCAATCAAGACAAGACCCTCATTTGTCTCCGTAACGCTTGTCACTTCATCTCTTTGTTAGCCAGACAAAGAGCCGCGTTCATGTTTGTGAATACAAACCCTTTGTTTGATGAAATTATCTGCCAAATGACTAAGAAGATCGGTTGCTATAATCCCAACATGAATGCCCTCTCGCGGATGGGTGGATTTTTAACAAACAGTTCGAGTCCCAAGAAGTTTAGGTCTAGAAACAAGAAGATTCGGTTCGGACCCACCAAGTTACC
Organism: Zanthoxylum bungeanum; assembly: GCA_019454045.1. Classification (NCBI taxonomy): domain Eukaryota; kingdom Viridiplantae; phylum Streptophyta; class Magnoliopsida; order Sapindales; family Rutaceae; genus Zanthoxylum; species Zanthoxylum bungeanum. Next base: position 100,262 of record SKCR01005161.1, on the reverse strand, counting down.
CGATTGTGTGGTGGTTTTGGACACGGAGAGGAAGTCGTCGGTGGTTAAGGAGGCTGCTAAGTTGCAGGTGCCAATTGTAGCCTTGGTGGATTCGAGTATGCCTTGGGAGGTTTATAGCAAGGTTACATACCCGGTTCCGGGGAATGATTCAGTGCAATTTGTTTATTTGTTGTGTAATATGATTACAAAAACATTTTTGGTTGAGCAAAAGAAGTTGGGATTGTTGAAGGGTGATGAAGATAAAAAGGAAAGAATTGATGGGAAGAAAGGAAATGGGTATGCAAAATTTTATGCTTTGAATTAGTTTTCATTTATTGAACTTGATTTTGGAATTTGGAATTTGAAGAATCTCAATGGTAGATGTTGAAGTATAGAATGTGTAATTTACTAGCAAAATTTTATTAGATTGAATTTAGTATAGCGGAGTTTAGATTCGAAGAAATTAAAAGAATCTCTATGGTGGATGTTGAATTATGTTTAATTCAAATTCAGTCTTATGGATGCAGCTGCTTATCTTAAGATTATAAATGGGGATGCGAACAATGATTGTGAATGCAACTCTTTTTGTGGGTTCTTGTATTGTAGAATGTGGTGTATAATATATTTTTCTTCAATCTTGGTGGTATGATGGATTTTATGCTGAATTTAATGTCTGACCAGATATTCAGATATGTTATGTGTATTTTAAATTGGATGACATCACAAGAGAAGAAGCAATCATTATTTTGGCTGTTGTCCAGCCAAGTATATGGAATTTACATAAGGATTGATGGTTAAACAGGACTCAATCTCCGATATTTAGATATAAATTGTGTGATTTATATAGTTGTCCTCTTAATCTGTTTTCTTTGTTTTATGGGTTTGTATAATCTTTCTTAGACACTATTACTAGTTTTGAAGATGAGCTTTGGTGTAACTGGTAAGGTAACTCCATTGTGACCTAGAGGTCACGGGTTTGAGTTGTGGAAACAGCCTCTTTGTAAAAAAAAAAAAAATTAAGGGTAAGGCTACGTACGTATTGAATTCTCCCCACAACCCACATTGCTGGAAGCCTTTTGAGCTGGGCCATCCTACACTATTACTAGTTTTGTTATTGTTGAGCTATTACTGAAGCAAAAATGAGATCTTTTTAATGGCGAATTTCTTCTTTATTTTGATATTACATGCAATTTATTTCATATATGAGAAATGGGAGAGGAGGAAATATAGTGGGAAGAAAAGGATAGTGGGCCATCACACCCTTCTGGTTCCTTCCTTATTCTTTTCCCTCTTACCAAAGTGTTAGTGTTATAGGGCTTTCGATAACATTGTTAAATCTAGTTTTTCCTTGTTGGCATAAATTAAATGATACTGAATTCTAAATTGAAGGGAGGAAGTGCGACAAATTGAGAACAAGAGTGAGATTGATTCAAAAGATGAAGTACTTGTTGTTCCATATGACAGCTTAGAACCCATTTCTGAAGGTAATATTCAGTTCAAGTTGGCTTTCTTTTCTTCATTCATGAATTTTGATCTTATGTTGGCATTTACAACCATTCATATTTATATGCATATATGCATGCCATTATGTAAGTATGCATGTATCTGAACTGTGTATATGATTTGCTGAAAAAGAAACATATTCTGGATTCATTTGTTTTCTAAATCCAGATAATGCAGAAACTAAGACTCTTCTAGACAAGCTTGTGGTGGTGAAATTCAATGGAGCTTTGGGAACAAACATGGGTTTCAGCGGCCCAAAGTAAGCATTAAATATTAATATCCATATCTTTTAGTTGAAGCAGTTCATATCTTTATACTTGTATCATCTTTGCAGAGGATCCTCCTCTTTGTTAAACACAATAGTGATCATAAATTTAAGTTCTAATCTTTTAGGAGGATGGAATCTTTAGTAGTCCTATCATCTTATCAGAGATCTTGTTTTATTTAATTTGAATTTGCTATTAATGATACTTATTCGGTCATGCCTTGGCATTAGCAATTTCAAATTAAGAGCCATTGAAGTCAGTAATTTTCATTATATAACTATGGAGATGTTTGTATATTGAGTTTCATGCATACATTTAGGTGTTATTTATTTAGCATCTAATGGCTCCAAAAAGAGATATGTTGTCTATCTAGCATCACCTTTTCCTAGTTTCAGGAAAACAAAAAGGCCTTTCTTAATATTTGGTTGTTACTGCGTCTAAAAGTTATTCCTCAAAATTGAGTGACTCACCACTTTTAGCTTATATCTCATGTCTAGGTCCTTCTTGGGTAGCATTTCGATTCTAGGTTTCTGAGCTTAATTATCTTCCATTTGTTTGCAGTCTATGAAATTGAAGAGTAACAAAAAGTATGGTTTTACCGTCGTCTGGATAAAATTCAATTTCACAACTATCAGACTTTGAATTGCTTGATCCCACTCTTTCTTCAACCGGATTGCTTCCAAAGAAAATGTTTTTTTTCCTATTATATTATATTTATTTATTTATTGGAAATCTGAATGGTTAAATTTATGTTGAAAATGCCCGTGCATAATTCCACTGATTTGCATTCTCTATTAGGCCTCATTAGCAATAAATCACTATCATTTTCTGTGTCGTAGATGGTATCTACTTTTAGTTTCAGCAATGGAGGTTTGTCCATCACCATTCTAAATAAATTTCCTTTGTTAAATTTTGAAAGTATATTTTATTTATCTTTTCTGCATGCAGATCTGCAATTGAAGTTAATAATAAATTGACTCTTCTCAGTTTAATGGTTGATCAAGTTGAGGTTAGTATTTTTTTACTGTCTCTTTGTTTCTGTTACTTGTCTAAAACAAAAAAAATAACTTTTTTTCATATTTCCACTTGTATTATCGTTTGGACATTCTAATGTTTTAATTGTTTGTAGTCTCTCAATTCCAAGTATGGGTGCAATGTTCGTCTACTACTTATGGACACAGCTGAGACGCATGATTATACCCAAAAGGTCATTTGCTTTTGTCATTCCTTTGTTGTCTCTTTGACCTTGTGTATTACCAGAGTTTGCTCATCCAAGCTGTCCAAAGCAGGTTTTGGAGAAATATTCCAACTCAAAAATTGATATTCATTCATTAAAACTGGTTGGTGAATTTACCACGTCGTCTCCTGTTTTAATATGCTAGATTTTGAATTCTTTCTTTACAACTTGGTTTATGGCATATGATTAGTTACATGTTTTGATTTATGTAGAGCCAACAGCCTCCAGAGAAATCATTTGAAGGGCATAGTCGCAAAAATGAATCGTATGTCTTTTACAATTTTGTATTTCCTTTTACTTGTGTATTATCATTCTTTTCATGACTTCGACATACTAGATTTTGGGGTTTTGCATTATGATATGTTTGGTTGTAGCCCTTAGTGTTCATTGATATTTATGACTATGAGACTACTAGGCTCTCTCATATATATTGTATCCTCTTATCAGATACTAATTTTGCGTAAAAGGAAAAAACAATACCTCTACTTGTCTCCACCCATTAACGATGCGTTCATATCAAACATTCATAATCTTGTTGGTGGGCGAGGATGTGAGACATGTTGAAGTTGATGGCTTGCATGAATCATAAGTTTGTGTTTTAAAATTAATGATAAGTTAATTCCGGATGAATTCTTGTAAATTACCACTTTTGTTGAGGTTGATTGAGTAGAAAAATAGGGTAGAATACTCTATATATTGCTCAGAAAGTATTTACAAGGGATGACTTTATATAGCATTGAGAATACAATATATTAGGAAAGTAAACATTACACAAATACTAATTATTCTAACAATCAACCTAATTATTATATTTCTAATTCTAATACTCCCCTCAAGCTGGAGCATACATGTTATATGCACCAAGCTTGTTACAAATGAAATCAATGCGAGGACCTCTAAGAGACTTAGTAAGGACATCTACTAATTGACCTTTTGAGTTGACAAAACTAGTAGCAATACGTCTTGATAAAATTTTCTCTTTGATAAAGTGACAATCCACTTTTATGTATTGTTGTAAAAAACGCGATTTAAATCATAAAATCGCACGTTTTTTCGATTCTAAGGGGCTAATCTTGTTGAAACGGACAAAAATCATAAATGGGGTAAAATCGGGTAAAATCGCGATTTTTAAGATCTAAAAATCGCGCCTTTTTTAATGATGGCGTTTGCCAAAGAATTTTTAAACAGAAGAAAGAAGAGCCCAAATTTTCAAAGGCCCAACACAATTGTCTACCAAATAATTTCATACTTCCTGTATAAGTAATTCCATTTGGCTTCTTCTTTGTTTTAGTCGATGTGGGGCAGCTTGCTCACAATCTTGTTCTTATTATCAACCCCCATTCTGATGGAGGCACAATTACTTTACTCATGCAAGATGATGACATCACTGTGCTCCAAATTAAACATAAAACATAAAGCATTGAGCACAAATGAGAAAAAGGGCAAGAATGTCATTCGTTATTCGTGTTTCCGGCAGAAGAAGTGGAAATTGGTCCATTGGAATCAATGATGACTGCTGATCGTCTTAGAGTTTACAGAGATATTAAGTTTATGGATTACATTAAATACATTTTAGAGAGGACCATGGACGAAAAAATTCTCTGATTTTCTAAAACTGCAAGGTGCATAATTGTCCGACATGTTTAGTGGCTCTTTACTCATTTACTGTAATAAGCTGCCAGTAGCATGCAAAATTTCTGCCATTATTATGTTATAGAATTAGAGCAAGTTTGGGATTGTTGGGTTTGTGGCTTGTTAGAGAATATGCTTGTCTTATGCTGAATAAATAATTTGCTTTATAAAAAACAGTTGTGTTTGATATTAAGAAAAACAAATATATCTATTTGACTGAACAATCCACAGTACAGCAAGAGCAATTTATGGTGTAAAAGTTTCTTCATTAACACCAATTCGTGGCTGAAAAAGATGAAATCTCGAGCATAAAACACATAATTTGAATGATACATTGGATTAAATTAGGTAGTTGGTGAAATCTTACGATTTTACGATTCGATTTTTCGGACCCTCCAACGATTTTAGGTAAAAAAGCGATTTTAACAACCTTGCTTCTATGTGTTTGGTCCTTTTAAATCACAGGATTAGAGGCGATATGTAATGCTGCCTGGTTATCACAGATTAGCTTCATTTGTGCTCTTCCAAATTTTAATTCTTGTAATAATTGATTCAACTATACTAGCTCGCATGTTGCTAAGGCCATAGCTCTATACTCTGTCTCTGCACTGGACTTGATGATAATACCTTGCTTCTTACTATTCCAAGATATTAGATTATCTCCAATCAGAACATAATAATCCGTAGTAGAGCGTCTATCTGACAGAGAACCTGCTCAATCTACATCAGAATAACCAATAACTTGAGTATGTCCCTTATCAACATATTGTAAACCTTGGCCTGGTGCTTTTTTTTACATATCTAAGAATGCGTATAACAACATCCCAATGACTGAGACAAGGAGTTTGTAAAAGCTGGCTAACCATGCTTACAGCAAAAGAAATATTCGGTTGAGTGATTGTAAGGTAGTTTAGCTTCCTAAATAATCTCCTGTATTATCCAGGATCATCCAATGATTCTCCGATTAGCTTCCTATATTCTTCGGGATTCTCCAATGGCTCCCCCTCTTTTGGTAGGAGTTTAACATTCAGATCCATAGGTGTATCTACTGGTCTGCAATCTAACATACCAATCTCCTAAAGAATATCCAATGTATGCTTTCTCTGGGAAATGGCTACCCCGGAGTTAGACTGTGTTACCTGTATGCCAAGAAAGTACTTGAGTCGTCCCAAATCCTTAGCCTGAAAATGATTAAATAGGTGTGTTTTTAGCTCCCGAATACCTCTTGATCACTTTCAGTGATGACGATATCATCCACATAAACTACCAAGTGGGTGCATTTGCCATTGGAATGGCGGTAGAAAACAGAGTGATCAGTTTCACTACGAATCATGCCAAAACTTGTAATCACAACACTGAACCTCCCAAACCAAGCATGAGACTGTTTTAAACCATAAAGAGAACGGCGAAGCCGACATAACAAATCATATTCCCCCTGAGCAACAAAACCAGATGGTTGCTCCATATAGACTTCCTCATGAAGATCATCATAGAGAAAGGCATTCTTGAAGTCTAGCTGATAAAGGGGCCAATGACGCATAGCAGCCATAGAGAGAAACATGCGGACAGAGGTAATCTTGGCCACATGAGAAAATGTGTCACCATAGTCAAATATATGTGTCTAGCCTTTGGCAACTAGACGAGCCTTAAGACGATCAATTTGCCCATTAGGACCAACCTTCATTGTATAAACCCACCGGCAGCCAACTACAGATTTGTTGGGCGGTAAAGGAACTAAATTCCAAGTGCCACTAGAGTGTAAGGCGACCATTTCATCGACCATTGCCTGCTTTCACCCTGGGTGTGATAGTGCCTCACTGAGCTTTTTAAGAATAGAAACATAAGACAAGGTGGAAACAAAATCATAATATGGAGCAAATAAACGATTATAACTCATAAATGTGTAAATGGGATAAAGATTGCGAGTGGAATGAATACCTTTGCTGGTGGCAATAAGACCATTTTGTGCAGACAGGTCCATAGTTTCGGTAGGAGTTGGAGCAGGTTGTGAGTCAGCCACTATGGTGTTCGGACTGGCAGAAGGTGGGGGAAGGACGACGTTGGTAGACGTGAAGAGGACGAGGTAAAGGCACTTCCTTTGTTGTTGGACCGTGGAATGGAATGGGAAGGACCTCGGGAGGGGTTGTGATGGTCGGTGTATCGGGAGAGAAAAAGGGAGATGACTCCGAGAAGGTGACGTCAGCAGAAATGATGTAACGGTTAACATCGTGAGAATAACAACGTACCCTTTTTGAAGTCGAGAGTAACCTAAGAAGATACATTTGATAGACTTAGCACCTAGTTTATCTTGGTCCAGTTTCAGGTTATGGACAAAGCAGACACATCGAATATGCGAAGTGGCAGATGATGATGGGTTGAGTTGGAAACATAATAGAGTGGGGAACTTGATTCTGCAAAACAGTGGAAGCATTCGATTGATTAAATAACAAGTAATGAGAACATCCCCCCAGAAACAAAGTGGCTTATGATTGTGGAGTAATAGGGTGCGAGCTGTGTCAATGAGACGACGGTTTTTACGTTCAGCTACACCACTCTGGTGGGATGTGTGAGCACATGATGACTCATGAAGAATGCCAAGGAAGGACATGAAGTCTTTGAACGGGACAGAAAAATATTCCCGAGCATTATCACTACGTAGTATATGAATAGGAACACCGAATTGAGTTTGAATCTCAGCACACAAGGTTTCAAAAATCGAAAATAACTCAGAACGATATTTAATTAAGAAAAATCAAGTGTTTCAAGAATGATCATTAATAAATGTACTAAAATATTGAAATCCCAAAATAGAGTTGACACGACACGGACCCTAAACATCAGAGTGAACTAATTCAAATAAAGACAGGACCCTATTATTTACATGCTTGGGAAACTTAGTACGAGTTTGTTTTCCAAGTTGACACAACTCACAAGTAAATGAAGATAGATTAGAAAGATGCGGAGCTAGCTTCTGGCTCTTGGATAAACGAAGGTGACCCAAGTGACAATGAATGACTTCGGCCGAATCAGAAGAAGCGCAAGCAACGGAAGGTAGCGACCACGAAAGGTAATAGAGGCCTTGTGATTCACGTCCTGTACCAACCATCAGTCCCGTATTTGGTCCTGCACAACAACAAAATTATTAAGAAAAGTGACAAAATAGTTAAAATCATGAGTAAGTTTACTGACAGAGATAAGATTAAAAGGACAACCTGATACATAAAGAACATAGTTCAATGGTAATGAAGGAACAGGAGAAGCTCGCCCTATGCCCTTAGCAATTGTTTTAGAACCATTAGCAAGGGTAACCATAGGGAGAGAATTTGAACTGGTTAAAGAGGAGAAAAGTTATGGATTACAAGAAATATGGTTAGAGGCTTCAGAATCAAGGATGTAGGGGCTTAGAGGAGAGGACTGAGTGAGGCAAGCCACAGAATTACCAATGTGGGCAACAAAGGCGAAGGATGATTGCTGAGAGGCTTGATACTAAAGGAAAGTTGCATAAGTCGGGTCAGATAAGGTAACTTGTTGAGATGGTTGCTCGGAAGAGTCATGGGATGCAAGGTTGTCAACTTGAGCAACCTTGGTAGTAAGTGCATTTTGGACGCACTCCTCGGTGAAGATTGGGACCCTGACCACCCTTGGAACACTCATGTGTTACTAAGATAGAAATCTCTGCGGATTGGGATTCAGAGTCAATGACGGTAGTAGAGGAGACTCGAAAGAGTCAAGCAAAAACATTCTCCAGAGAGGGGATAATAGCACTGGCCAATATTTGATCACAAATGGGCTGAAGCTCAGATCATATCCTAATCAAAGTTCACACCATAAAGAACTGTTCTTGCTGGCGTTCCTGTTCAGGAATAGTAGTAGTAATTGGCAAGATAGAATTGAACTCATCTCGCAATGATTCAATCCAACCGATATAATCAGACATATCCAGATCATGCTGATTCAAGTGAAACATATTGGACACGATATTATAAAATCTCTGGATATCATTAGTATACAAAGCTTGAGCCTTACTCCATAACTTGTGGCAAGTCTTATAGGTCCTAAATATGACAAGAAGTTTAGGATCAGTGGATTGCCATAAGAGATTACATAATTGAGCATCAATCTTTTTCCAAGATTTGCGCTCATCATCAGGTATAGCATTCTCATTGGAGGTCAAATGGTCTTCACACCCTTGCCCTATAAACCATAATTCAACTGATGCCGACCAAGAGACATAATTTAAAAGGCAATTAACTTTTCAGTTGTAATAACACGAGACCCAGAAAGAATAGGAACCAAGGCACCTGATTTAGGCAAGATCGGAGCTCGGGGATGAGTGTCGCCTTCCGATGTGCTAGCCATAGGAAATATCTCCGAAAACTAGAGGGAAAACTAGTCAGAGCCGCGAAAGCAGGGGCTGGAGGCAAGCTGCAGCGCGTGGCACACACCCGCAAAGAAGAAAAGTGCGCGTGGGACGCATACGCAGAGGGAGAAGTGGCGCATGACGGTGTATGAGGCCGATTGCGGCGGTGTGATCCATAGCGAGGGTAGATCAGCGCTGTCTGAGAGTGATGGTGGTGGCGGGTTGTGGAAAAAAGTTGCGAAAAGTGGTGGTGGTGAAATCTACGGTACCGAGGGTATTTTGGGAAAGTCAGGCATAGAGACACGCCGAAGGAGGAAACCGATGACAGAATTGAGACAATCGGCTGACAAGGAGTAGGAGGATGTCAAAGGTGTCGCCGGACATGTCGGAACAGTGACGGCTGTGTCGTCGGAAAAATAAAAAGAAGCCTTAGGATTAACCTACTGATACCATGTAGAAAAGTAGAGTAGAATACTCTATATATTGCTTCAGAAAGTATTTACAAGGGATGGCTTTATATAGCCTTGAGAGTACAACATATTAGGAAAGTAAATATTACACACAAATACTAATTATTCTAGCAATCAACCTAATTATTATATTCCCAATTCTAACATATTGTAATACTTCTTAGTTCTTAATTTACCATCAGTATTTTACACGCTTCTTTTAATTAAGTAGAAACCTTGTGATATATTGTGCTAATCCTTTGCACTGTGACAGGCATCCTTCGTCTGACCTCGGTGTAGAGTTCCTTTCCTTGATGAAAAGTAGTACCCTTGATGTTTTATTGTTACAGGTAGTATATTCATTGTGGTTGGAATCATGGTATTTTATTATTCCTCAATTTTACCCGAGAAACAATAATGATGAAATAAGTGTTCTTGCTAGGAGGGAGCATCCTAGTTTAAGGTATAATATTATAACTAAATATATTTTTCTTGTTATCCAGGGTAGGGAGTATGCCCTTGTGGTTGACTCAGACAATGCAGCAGCTGTTGTTGACCCAAGTATCCTGGTCATGGTTTTAGTAATCTCTTTGTTTTTTAAAAAAGTATGTATATGTATGTGTGTGTGTCTATATATGTATATATATATATAGATTGGTGTTCACTGTTGCACTGTTGAGAATCAGTTATTGTGGTATTTGTGCACCTTGACATGCTTTAGAAATCTTCAATCATTTGATTCAAACCAGATTGAGTACTGCATGGAGGTACTGAAGAATGACCATTGTTCATTATGCTTATTTAGCTTTAGCTCAAAGATGTTTATAATCTTCATGTATTCAGGTTGCTCCAATTCCATCAATTGACCTGAGAAATAGTATGATTAATTTGCGGCCAAGAAAGTTACAGGTGAGCGTTGTTTGGCTAGATTCCGAATTTGGGACAAAGCCTTGCAATAGTGAGTGCTGATGGTATAATTGGGCCATCCTGTAACCACAGAGATGAAAATAAAAACAGTTGCTAGGCGGTGTCAGGCGATTAGACGGTTCTAGGTGGGTCAGGTAGGTCTAGGCGGCTGCCTATATGGTTCTAAGTGGGTCTGTACGTTTTTCCCCCAAATTTTATTTTATTTTTTAATTTTTTTAAATAAAAATTAACCGCCTAGCCTATCCTTCTACAGTGCCTAGAAGACCTAGACGCTAGGCGCTCCCCACCGTACGCCTACCGCTTAGTTTTTTAGAACATTGGTTCATTGTCATGCTTATGTTGGGCAATAGCTTATTTCGGATAACATTGTTTCTGTTGTCATGTGATGCAGCTTGTGGACATCACTCAAAATCCTGGTAAACAAGTAAGTCCTGCATGTGTGTGTGTGTACATGTATTGTAAAAAAAAAATAATGCGGTTCTAACATACTGTAATATTAATATATTTTGTACGGTTAGTATGATTTGTTTCATATCATTGTTTTATCTTTGTTAGCTGAACCAGTGTTTTTATCTTTTGTTTTATCATGGTCAAAAAGTCTGGAGGAAAGTTCAAATTTATAGATACAAGAAGCATGTAAGTGAACTACTAAGTTTTGTAAATTTACTTGAACTTTCAAATATTTTTAAATCTTAATTCTGGATATATTTCATTTTTCTCAGGTGGGTGAATTTAAGAGCCATCAAAAGACTTGTAGACACTGATGCATTGAAGATTGAAAATCTCTCTAGTTCAAAGGTAGCATTGCTTTATCTTTATTAAGGTGGCAAAAATTCACAAAACAAGGAATTGACAAAGTCACTGTTGTCCCAGGAAGTCAATGGTGATCAAATCATTTCGCAAGAAACAACTGCTGCTTCAGCTATACGGGTATTTCTCATGTATATTAATAACTCTTGTTATTCTCTACCGACAAATTGATTTTTTCTTATTATCGTTTTTTGGTCAACCAGTTCTTTGATCACACTATTGGCATCTATGTGCCCCAATCTCGGTATCTCCCTGTGAATTCAACGTCAGACTTACTTCTTCTCCAGGTGATGCTTCTATTGCGTGCTGCAACCAAAAGAAAAAGTCTTGAATTCGGATTTTATTTTCTGTTAATCACGATTATTTTGTCCTGCAGTCAGATCTGTACTCCTCTGCTGAAGGCATTTTAGTCCGAAATCCCGCTAGAGATAATCCTTTACACCCTTCTATAGAATTGGGACCTGAATTTCAGAAGGTGATATTACTGCAGACCTACTGCATACTATATGATTGAAACATGTAGCATTCTTTATGTGTAGTTTTTATATTCTTCTTTGTTCTTTCTCAGGTTAATGACTTCCAAAGTCGCTTTAAGTCAATACCTAGCATTATTCAGCTGGATAGCTTGAAGGTAATAGGCGACGTGTGGTTTGGAGCTGGTATTACACTCAAGGTATTCTATGTGTCCTTTCAGGAGGCATGATTCTTTGTTAGGGTCTTGAATGTTTGATGCACGCTATAATTCCAAATAAATTGGATTTGTATTAATGTTGTCGTGCTATGACCTTTCTGAATCGTTAAACTGTCAGTTTGAAGTTATTTGTGATTACTGAACCATCTCATGGAATGTTTTTGTCAGTTTGTGTCGATAATGAATAACATATTGGTCGCATGCTTTTTCTTTTTTCCTGACCAAAGAGGAACATATTTTTATGCTTTTCTGTCTGACAAATCCAGGCTTCTATCCCACATCCTGGTGGATCGGATAGGAGCACAAGGCTTTTTAATAGTGTTGACGGCTGATTTTGGTCTCAGGGGCAATAAGGGTTTTTTACTCCCGAGACAATCCTCCTCCAACTGTGAATTTGTTTTGTTTATGGGAAACCAAAAGCAAATTTGGCAAAAGATAAGTAAATTCACCAATCAACAAAGAGATTTAACGTGGTTCGGCGGATCAGATCCAACCTACATCCACGGGCACAAAACGGACGATTTTTATTACCGAAATATGCTTTTTCTGGTCTGTCTTGTGTTTACAAGTCTAATTCTAATTCTTGTTCTCTTCTCCACTCTCAATTCTCAACTCTCAACTCTCAACCTTTTTTTTTCTTCTTACAAGCACGCTTTCCCCTCCTATTTATAATAGCAAAGAAACAGCTTTCCTTTTCCCGTAAGGATTCCTAGTTGAAACTACCTTCACTTCCTTTTTCCTATTAGGACACTGACTTATCAACTTTTCCCCATGAAAGTAGGATAACTTATCTTCTTATCCGTAGGAATAGGATGTCTTATCTTCTAGAGCATATCTCGCCATATTCTCGGTCTTCATGAGGTCGGTCACGATGGTCTTTTGAACTGAAAATGCTGCTATCGATCTGATAATGCCGGTCATCCGATTTTAAGTGGTCGGTTACCGATTGTAAAGTGCTCGGCTCCTCACTCATGTGGTCGGGTCGGTATTAATGATTCTGACCAAGAAGGGAATTACCTTTTTACCCTTGCCGTACTGCTTAAATATCATAGGACCTGAAAATACCATCAACATCTGTCCCCTAGTTCTCGGTTCCAACGAGTTATACAAGTTGGTCCTGGGAACTATATAAAGAGAACAGTACTCCTGACGGACTTATGGCTGACCTTCTTTTTTTTTACATGTTTCTATTCCACTTTTTATCTTTCATAATCTGCTCCGAATAATTTCCTGCAAACGATCTCTCGAGGCCCGGCCATGAGGGGACAACTCGAGCCGGAAACATGATCTTGTGGTGAGACGAAACCCGCCTCCGAGCTGAGGGAAACACTTGGCTCTGGGGGAATGTTACGTCCCCAGACCAAAAAGCTGACTCGGTGGGACATAACCCTACCCCGAGCTGCTTGGCTCTGGGGGAATGTTACGTCCCCAGACCGAAAAGCTGACTCGGTGGGACATAACCCGACCCCGAGCTGAGAGAAACAATTGGCTCTGGGGGAATGTTACGTCCCCAGACCAAAAAGCTGACTCGGTGGGACATAACCCGACCCCGAGCTGAGAGAAACACTTGGCTCTGGGGGAATGTTACGTCCCCAGACCAAAAATCTGACTCAGTGGGACGTAACCCGACCCCGAGCCGACTAACCATAATGGCCTCGGCGGAACGAATCCAGCCCCGAGCCGACTAACCAAGTGGCCTCTGTAGAACGAATCCAGCCCCGAGCCGAATAAGCAGGTGGCCTCGGCAGAACGAATCCAGCCCCGAGCCGACTAATCCTTGGGACTTATTCAGAAGGGAAATGAATCAACCTTTGAAGCCCTATCGGATTTGGCATGGGCGTCCCCTTGCCAGACCAGCGAAAAACAAAAACAAAACTTTTAGAAAATGAAATAAAAAAACGGGGGTGACTTAACACTTATCCCAAAGCAACAGCACAGATGCCTCAAAACAGCGTCCCGTCCGAGGTCTCCAAAACACAATTCTGAATCTTTCAATTCAGCGTCCCGGCGAACCAGGATTTGGATCAAAGAGCGTTTAGGATGGTAAGGGCACATTCCTCTATACGTCAGGTCGCTATGGAGTCTGCGTTTTGTTCGAGGGCTCCTCCTTACAACGCTGGAGCAAGTATACGCCACGAGGGTGTAATCCTTCCTCGTGCTATGCTTCTCACGGATCCGAATGACCGAATAGGTAGGGATCAAAGAGTGTCTGAAACATTAAGGGCATGCTCCTCCTTATGCTCGGTAACACTGGAGCAAGCAAACGCCACGAGGGCATAATCCCTCCTCGTGCTATGCTTCTCACAGATCCGAATGACCAAATAGGTAGGGATCAAAGAGTGTCCGAAACATTAAGGGCATGCTCCTCCTTATGCTCGGTAACACTGGAGCAAGCAAACGCCACGATGGCATAATCCCTCCTCGTGCTATGCTTCTCTCGGATTCGAATGACCGAATAGGTAGGGATCAAAGAGTGTTCTAAACATTAAGGGCATGCTCCTCCTTATGCTCGGTAACACTGGAGCAAGCAAACGCCACAATGGCATAATCCCTCCTCGTGTTATGCTTCTCAGGGATCCGAATGACCGAATAGGTAGGGATCAAAGAGTGTCCGAAACATTAAGGGCATGCTCCTCCTTATGCTCGGTAACACTGGAGCAAGCAAACGCCACGAGGGCATAATCCCTCCTCGTGCTATGCTTCTCACGGATCCGCTGGTCAGACAAAACGTGTGGGAACACACTCCCTGCAGCCGTATTTCCCCAGCTGGCCAGGCCGGCCATCTTACGGGGGCACTCCCTCCCCAGTCTGTTCATCATGGATTTCAAAAGGATTTGATTTTCCTCCCTATCTTTCCTCATATTTTCCTCCATCTTCTCCATCCAATCCGCTGTTGAACTCCCTGACGACCGGTGATTTCCACCTTCTGCCATTGTCTTACTACGCGTGCTGCTTTTTGTTGGAGCTCCCCACAGACGGCGCCAACTGTTGACGTCTGATTTTGGTCTCAGGAGCAATAAATGTTTTTTACTCTCGAGACAATCCTCCTCCAACTGTGAATTTGTTTTGTTTATGGGAAACCAAAAGCAAATTTGGCAAAAGATAAGTAAATTCACCAATTAACAAAGAGATTTAACGTGGTTCGGCGGATCAGATCCAACCTACATCCACGGGCACACATTTATTCATTAATTCCTTCTGGGGTGCACCTGTGCTCGTATTTATGCATTTTACAATATCGCGTGGCTGATTCAGATTTGAAAGTTTTGGACCTTTATCAATATATATTTTCGTGCGGATGCACAATAATGTACATGTGCTTTCTTGTACTAGGAAAAAACTCGTTTCGTGCGGACATCCTCACCTGAGATTTTATATATATATATATATATTCTTGAAATTATCTTATTATTAGTATGGAATTATCAAATTTCCTTCTCTCATTTTGGGCCCATCTGGTCTACTGAATTCATAATAATTTGGAATTTTATTTCAATTGTAAGATATATGTTCGAGCAACTTTTCTATGTTGGGTTTTTTTTTTGACTGTTAACTGTTCTTTTTAACATTTTCCATTTTTTCTTTTCAAGGGGAAGGTAAGTATTATCTCTAAACCTGGGACGAAATTGGAAATTCCGGATGGAGTTGTGCTTGAGAACAAGGTAAATCATCGAAGCATAAACATTGAGATTTGTACATTCCAGTTCACTTGTTTTGGAATTAAAGATCGTTGATTTTTGGACTCTGTTCATGTATTCAGGAGATCAATGACGTCGCAGATATTTGAGAATGATCTTTTTTCTAGCCTTCTGTTCCCCAGTGTTCAAGAATATCAAACATCTAAAATTTTCATAATAATAGGTAATACTTGTGATGCATTTTCAGTTCTATTTATTTATTTTGATTGAATTTTGCTCTTCAGCCATCCATTTCAGGCAGTTTAATCATGTTACTGTTAATGCAGAGGATAATAATAGTTATAGATCGAGTTAGATTAAGGGGATAATGAATGATGTCCATTGTTGTAACAATAAATTAGTAGTTTATTAAAAGGCTTATACGCTTATTTAATAATTTATTCAGATATGTACTCTATTAATTTTTTGCATTGATTTGGAATTTTTTTCCCTCCTTGCTGAGAGCATTTTTGAACGTATGAAATGGTAAAGTGTTGACTTGATATTCATTTAATTACTAATTCAAATTCTAAAAAAAATTAAAGATAAAGATGCATATATCAGGATCTCAGAAAAAAAACATGGAAAACCCTGGATTTGAAGTACTGAAAGCATATTCAAATATTTTATTTTAATGATTTGTAATTTAAATCGAATGAATTTAAATGGTGTTTTAAATTTGTGCTTGTAAGTTTTGGATTTTGTGTTTTTGAAGACCGCTGCAATTTTGTCGTGTATTTGCAGAGCTCTTATTGAAAATTAAAAGCAGTATGGTATAATACCACATCATTGTCTATAAATAATTTTCAGAAATTAGCTTATTAAATGTTTCTTGTCATTTTTTGTTGTCTTAAATATTATTGGTAGATGGGTCGGATTGTGAAAAGCTCAATCATATTTTAAGTGTTTTTATTTAAGTTTCGGATTTGAAAAAACACAATAAGAGTATTAATTCAAAGTTTAAGAAGTTGAGCGGTTTTAATATTTAAAAATATTAATAAACAACACTTGAATTTAGAGATGTGTATTTTCAAGTTCGGTCCATTTGTCAACTCTAATTTTAAAACAAAATGTAGTCTTGAAAAATGATAAAATACAGGTTTTTCAAGAACCAAAATATTCTATAAAAATATGTTTAGTAAGTATTTTAGGGAAGTAGAGCTGGTGGAAGCCAAGGCCATTAGATTCGGGCTAAAGGCTGATGTTGGCTTAGGGCCAATCATGGTGGAAACCGACTCCATAAATACGGTGATGCTGGTCGAAGGAAAGGATGTAAGCCTTAAGAATATTTCCTAGATAATTTCTAAAATGATGAGTTGACTCGTGAGAGAGATTCTTTCAAAATCAATCATATGTTCAGAATTTGTAACGTAGAAGCTCAAAAGCTAACTAAATGTCATTAGAAATCTGTGTACTCGTATTGGCTGAATGAGTTTCCAGTGGATGTATTTTCGTTACTTGCTTAATCAATGATAAGTTTGGTTTCAAAAAAAAAAAAGTATTTTAGGGAAGTGATTCACAAAAAATGAAATTGGTGTTTTAGGGCAAAGGTAAGGTTTTTCTAGTGAAAATCCGGTTTAAAAACGCGTCCAAAATAACTCATTTATGCACGGGCGTTTGAATGCCTCTCAAACGCAAATTTTCTGCCTTCGGGAGTTCGAACACAAATACGAACAAAACTTGAACGCACGTCGCCGATTGGTTTTGAGTTGCAACTTAAAATATTTGTAACTTTCTCGTTCCTTGGCCAAATCATGTGTTCTTTATATGTACGCGAGCATATTCGAGTCTACTTTCCAATGCCACTGACTCCATGTCAATTGGAGCTCTAAATCCTCTGGAATATCCAAAAGAGAGAATATCGTTATAATATCTCCATCTGATGTCCAAATACTTGTCCAATTGCTCCGAGAACTTCAACACTCATTACAAGTTACGACTCAATTGAACTTGTTTTGTTATGAACATTGCCAATAAATATAGAACTAATAATCTCCCCGTTTGTCATTCCGTGACAAAACACTACATAATACAAAGACTACGGTAAAAGACCCAAAAAGAAAATAGTATACTGCCAACCATCAAGACAATGACTTATTACAATATGACTTGATCTAATACCTAACCAAGTATTCTTGAAGTTGATGCCACCATAGTGTAGACATGGCGGCGCTGTCTGGGCTCGCGGCCCGGTCGGGAGTACGGAGTAGTCCGCGAGGGACTAAACCAGAGAAATAAAATGGAGTCGCCACCCAGTGTGAACTGGGAAATGATTTAAGGCCGCACTCACCCCTGGTAAGGGAAGACCTCAAACCGTTGGGTTCGGAATGCTCCCTTATGCCAATTATAATGAAAAGATTTATGCAATAGTATAATCAAGTCTTATGCAACACATGCAAGGTAATGTAATCAACACACATTGCACACCATAAACGTAAATAAATAAAAAGGAAGACAAATGCATAATTCCATAGACATATTAAACAATGAAGCGCAATAACGTAACTAATAACAACTATAAAAACATTAAAAATAAAAACGGATAATTAGATACGTAATGCAAATGAAATGACCAAAAAAAAGCAAACATGCATGAAATATGATGAAAGGAGGTCTGTGCACTGTATGTGCGTTCGAGTAGCGTTCGGAAACGCATTCGAACGGAAATGAGACAAAATGTTCGCGTTCGTATAGCGTTCGGAAACGCGTTCGAACGGGATAAGACCTGATGCATGGTAAAACAGAATGCATGCGCATTCGAGTAGCGTTCGGAAACGCGTTCGAACGAAAATGAGACAGAATGTTCACGTTCGTATAGCGTTCGGAAACACGTTCGAACGGGATAAGACCTGATACATGGTAAAACAGAATGCATGCGTATTCGAGTAGCGTATGTAAACGCGTTCGAACGGACTGAAGCAGAATTCATACGTTCGTGTAGCGTTCGGAAACGCGTTCGAACGAGATTACCAAAGTGGTATCTAAAATGACACAAACACATGCGCGGATGCTTCTCAAGCGGTACGTGGAGTTGTATCCCAAGTACAGACCGCACTACCGTCCATTCGGATTTGACTACGGAATTTATGTCTGGGTTTCCATCCGATATACCACAAGAGGCAACACTCAAGCACTAACACAACATGAATGTAAAGTGAAGAATGAAAACATAACAACCAAAAAGGGTAAATGACAAGATCAACAGAAGAAGGGCGCGTCAAAACTATGGTAAAGGTAGCATTTGGGCATTTTCCTCGAATAGAGGACCTTTAATCCAATATGATTAGCCCATGCGCACTAGATTGCAATGCATAAGTAAATAAAGCAATGACATGCGGAAAGTAAATAACGAAATAATAAAAGAGATACGGCCAAGGCCGACATCTATATGGGATCTCATAAGCCCGATTGAACGTATTTCGCATTCAATCAAGTATACTTCGTCCGGCGCGGCAAAACATCGTGGTAAAGGTACCCTTTAGGCATTTCCCTCGAATAGAGGACCTTTAATCCATCATGATTAGCCCATGCGCGCATGCATGAATAAACAAAGCAATGATACGCAAAAGGTAAAGAACATAATAATAAAAGAGATGCGACCAAGACCAACATCTATATGGGACCTCGTATGCCCGATTGAACGTATTTCACATTCAATCAAGCATACTTCGTCCGGCGTGGCATAACATCGTGGTAAAGGTAGACTTTAGGCATTTCCCTCGAATATAGGACCTTTAATCCATCATAGTTAGCCCATGCACATTAGATTAACAATGCATAAATAAAGAAACAACACATATAAAATAAATAGCGGAACAATAAACACGAAAATGCCTAGGACATGATGAAGGAACCTATCCAGAATGCCCGCGTTCGTGTAGCGTTCGGAAACGCGTTCGAACGGGGTGAGGCAGAATACATGCGTTCGATTAGTGTTCGGGAACGCGTTTGAACGGGATGACGAAAGTGGCATCCATAATGCAATAAACACATGCGGGAATGTTTCCCCAAGCGGTACGTGGAGTTGTATCCCAAGTACAGACCGCACTACCATCCATTCGGATTCGACTACAGAATTTATGTCTGGGTTTCCATCCGATATATCACAAGAAGCAACACTCAAGCATTAACACAATGCAATCATGAAAATAGACGCGAAGTATGATAATGCACATAACAATAAATAAACGAAGAGACAAATATACGAAATAACAAGGAAGATAAACAACACAAAATAAATGCGGGATAATTAAACGACGATAAATGTGAATTAAATGTGAAATGATAAAAAAACTAATAATATGAAATAAATGCGCGATAAATAAATAACGGAACGTCAAAGAAAGATGTGACCAAGAGTTTGGTCGTCTTTGATATAGGACTTCGCACACCCGGTTGGATATATTTCATGTCCAACCGAGCGTGCCGCATCCAAAACTACAAAATAAAAATAGGTAATAAAGGGTGCCCTCAGGTCTTACTTTTTAAGTTGCTTCTTGGAAGTGTGTTTTGTCGTCGTCGGAAGGGTTAACGTTCCGTCACTTTTCTGGTTCACTGGTTTAACATTTTATCCACTGTTTTCCTGCGTTTTCTACTGCTGTTTTTCTGCGTTTTCTGCTGCTGTTTTACTGGTTTGTGTCGCTGTTTGGACTTTTTTACTGCTGTTTCAGTCACTATTTTCTGCGGTTTTTGGGGCTGGTTTTGGGATGATTTTTGGACTATTTTGGGGTGTTTTAGGGACTGTTTAGGGTGGTTCAGGGGGACTATTTTTGGAGTTAATTTTGGTGAAATAAGGAACTGTTTAGGGTGGTTATTTCACAGTTTTAAGGGATTATTTCGGTGGAGATTGGTTCGCTAGAGGGGGGTATATTTGTTGTTTATGTAATCGGTGAAGGGCTTAGTTCTTATGTTTGTTGAAGCGGTGGATGAGGCTGTTTCTGTTGCTTATGAGTGTATGAAGAGTGATAGACCGAGAGTTATGAGTGTTTAGGGTTTATTACATGTGTATGGTGCCGTGAATGAGAGTGAAAGAGAAGAGTTGTATGCGTTCAGAGCCCATGAGGGAGAAAGGGTTTGGTTTAGTCCTCTTTTTATAATGGTGTATTAGGGTTTCCTTATGTGTGCATGGCTTTGAAAATGGAACAAATCAAGCAAATACGGAATATGTTTAATTAAGTTATTTAAGGAAATGATATTGAGTATTTTGGTGGGGGATATCTTTGATTTTGGAAGGTGATTTATTTAGATTAGGAAGGGGATTTGATTTAATTAAGGAATGGGATTAGATTGGATTTTGACATGTGTTAAATGTGGTTTGAATATTTTGGATTGGGCTTGTGGGCTTTGGGCTTCTGGCTTGGTTCTTTGGTGGGCTTGGGCGTGTGGGTTGGTTGTGTGTGGGCTTGGGCATGTGGCTTGTGGGGATTTTGGGTTGAGGCTAACATTAAAACAGAGACATAAATGATCGTTCGAACGCGTTTCCAGACGCTACACGAACGCATGTAATCTATTTACCGTTCGAACGTGTTTCCGAACGCACATGCAGTGAACACACGAACTAAATCTGATGACGTACTTATTTTTGAATTTTCCCTTCCGACGTCCGTTTCTCGCAACTTCCACAACTTATCGGGTAGTGCCTCCAAACGAGGCCATCATCGGGCTTTCATGCAAAAATACAAGTGTCTACACATAGCCACTAATCTGCTCACCTGAAACATCCACAAACAACATTATACCGTGAAAAACATATAGAATATAAAGAACAGATAAAATGAAATAAAAATCTCATTCATATAAATGTAGATATCTGTTGGGGTTTTATAGGAAATTATCGGGTTAACGCAGTGGAACGCGAAAAAGCAGAATTTTTCGATTTCAAAAATTTTTCTTAGATCAATTAAATAAACTTATTTATTTAATAAACCAATACTTAAATTCTGAAATTTTAACCCAAGAAATCAAATTTCTTTTAATTACCGAATTGACCCATAACTTTATATTTTGATCATTTTGGTCCTCAAATTGTCAAATACATATTTAAGTGATTCCAAATCAATCCCAAAATAATTTATACATGTCCAACACATCAAAATATAATTTGCAACAAAAAATCCAAAAAAATTGAAATTGTCGAACAGCCCCCAGATTTTCCAGGATTTACAATTTGGTCAATTTTTTTTTGTTCAAAACATGTGAAGATCAAATCCAATCAATCCCAAATTTAACATACATCATATATACATCAAATTACATCACATATATGAAAAGCCCTAAATTTGGAAAGGGTTATGAATTCAAATTTTATAAGTTGTCCAAATGACCAAATTAAACAAATTCAATACTTTAAATCAATATTTACTACACCAAACAAGTCTCACCACCATGAAACAACTCAAGAACAATTCTAAGTCATCATTGAGTGGCTTAGCAACTCTAAAATGGCAACATCACCATCAAATGGTTAAAAGAGTGCTTAAGAACTTATTTCAAGCTCACTATATTCATCAAACATGGACACACCTTCCAAACATTTTCCAATCATTTAATTACAAACCAAAAGAGTAGAGACAACATCCTAACAACACAAATTGATGCTAAGCATGATAGAAACAATTTCAAAGTTGAAAAGGTTTAAGAAACACTTACAAAAGAAACAAAATTTCCAAGCTTTTCTTTCGTTGTGTTCTTCAACATTCTCTCAACTTTCTTTGTAATTTTATTTTTGGAAAGTTGTTGTAATGAAAATAAAATGAAAACAAAACAATTTTTTTAAAAACCTTCCTTTGGTCGAAAATTGAAAAGCAAAAAACATATATTTCAAAATTTGTTTCAATTAATTAAATGAAAAGGTATACTTGACTTTTTGAAATTTTTCACATTAAAGCATTTAATGAAAAAAATACAAGTGTATCTAATCAAAAATGACCATTTAAAAGGTGAATGATTACTTAAGATATTTATCTCTTTAATTAATTTAAACATATAACAATTATATAATTAAATAATTAAATACAGATATCTTAAATATATGTATTATATTTACATTAAATAATCAAAATACATATATCAATCATATATGTCAAATATCACAATTTGACATTTTATTAATGTGTATTTAATAAAATCAAATATTAAATACAAATACACATTAATTAAGAAAATGACCATTAGGTCAATTTGTATGTAATTTTCGTTTAACCGTTAAATGAGTTATAAATAATCAGTATTGTTCACAAAAGTTGCCCTAGTGCTCTACGAGTATATTTCACTAGTGAGACTCTCTGAACCATACAGGTTGAGGTCATTGCATACGTATAAACCCTCCGTCACAGGTATTCGGATTATTCCAGAGATATAGATATAAATGTCAAATCTCTATAGATATAATCACGTCGACGTTTCTATTAGCAATCCCTTAATAACACTTAGAACTAATTTCTACAGTGTACTACGGGCCCATGAATTTAACAGATTGTTAATTCCATGTTGAATACCTATGCTCTGTAAACAGAGCTGGCGAATTCTTTCTTGATACACACAGGATATCCTGAACATCAGTCCACACCCAACGAACATGCGGAGGTCTGATCTAAATAGATCGGTAACATGACTTCCATCTTAGTGTGGAGGATAACTCATATATCTACAGTGGTATCTCAAGTCAAAGAATCACTATGCTCAATTAACTCGAGAAGATTCTTATTGACGTTGGTGTACCATCCATTAAGAATCTTCGGTGAGTCATTCAATGTTTATCCGCTATAAACACCTACACGTCTATACGAGTCTCCAAGACTCATGGTTCATTGAGAAACCATCGGAATCCAAGATTCCAATATACGACATGTACCAGTCTCAACGGGTTTACTTTACTAACCAAGTAGTGTAAACCTCGACCATGAATTGTCTAAGAATGACAACGTCATGATATAACTCAATGTCAGTTGCGACGCTTTTGTAACATTATCATAACTAATCATTCTAAGGTCTGTTACGTCTTTACCATATATAAAGAGATGTTATATAATAGAAACTGTTTATTTTATTCATAATAAAATATTACAATAGTATTTACAGGGAAATACATAATAAAATTGGCGCTCAAAGCACCAACCCTAACAAAATCACTCACTTTCTCTGGTGCCAATATCGATTGTATCTAATACCCATAGACTCCACATGTTTATGAAATAACTTCAGAGGTATGGCATTGGTAAGCGGGTCTGCTACATTATCTTCATTGGTACCTTACACACGACAACGTCCCCTCGCGACGCAATCTCTCGAATAATGTGGTACTTTCGTTCCACATGCTTTGACTTCTGATGCGCCATTGGTTCTTTTACTTGTGCAATGGCTCCAATATTATCACAATATAACAGAATAAGATTCTCGATACTTGGGACTACTCCCAATTTTGTGATAAAGTTCCTAATCCATACAGCTTCATTTGCAGCTTTAGAAGCTGTAATATATTCCTCCTCTGTGGTAGAATCAGCTGTTGACCCCTATTTGAAACTCTTCCAACAAACTGCACCTCCGTTAAGGGAAAACACGAATCCTGATATAGACTTTCTATCATCAGGATCCGATTGGAAATCGGAATCCATATACCCATTAACTTGCAGTTCGTTTCCTCTATATATTATAAACTTATCCTTAGTACCTTTAAGATACTTGAGGATATATTTAATGGTCATCTAATGGTCATTTCCTAGATTGGACTGATATATGACTGCGAAGCTGATATTAGGCCTAGTACATAACATGGCATACATGATGCTGCCCAAACACGAAGCATAAGGCTGATTAGACATTCTAATCTTCTCATCTTCTGTTTGTGGACATATCTTCTTTGAAAGATGTAAGCCATGTCTGAACGATATGTTTGCTGTCTTACAGTTACCAAAATTATACCGTTCTAAGATCTTATCTATGTACGCTGATTGGGATAACCTAATAAGCTTCATTTCTCTATCTTTATAGAGTTTTATGCCTAAGACATAAGAACCTTCACCCAAGTACTGTTGGGTTTCTAAGGTCAAACCAAGATCATTTCAAGCATAAAACAATTCGAATACGTAAAGAAGTATAGCAGAATTATACTTACAAAGATCGTTTTCTAGGATGTGTTGATAACAAAAATTTTGCTTTGAGAAGTTGCTCCAAGCTCATCTCTTTGAAGTATGTTGAAGCTCCAAGCTTTAGGAAAGGATTCCAAACTCTAGGGATGTTTCCCTATCACCTTTGTATGAATCTTTAAGTGCTAGCTTTGGAAGAAATTGCAACAAAATCTTCCCTTTTGCTTCTTGTGTCTCTCGGCTTTTGGAGGGAGAGGAAGAGAGAAAATCTTTTTTCAATTTGTGTTAAGTGTAAAGTGTTGAGATTTTCCAAAAACAAAAGCATATACCAAATCTCAAAGTTTTGGTAAATGTCTTTCAACCTTTCACACTTGTGTGTTTTACACACAACCATCAAATTCTTCACTAACTACCATCACCAAAAGGCAAATGATTGACTAGTGATGTGACTTGATATGACTTGTGGGCCCCACTTGATTCAAAATTCGAGTGGGCCCGCAAACACATTCCGGGCTCGGGTTCGTTAATTCTGAATTAACGAATTTTCCGTTGCGACGTAATTAAATCAAATTTAATTAAATAATTATGCCTAACAAAATTACTATTCAAGTCGCTCGCGAATTAATTCTAAATTAACTCGTTCGCCCGAATTAAAATCTAATTTTAATTCTGTTATGAAATCTAATTTCGTTTAATATATCGAATATATTATTTAATCGATTAATTCCAAATTAATCGTTCTCTCTCTTCTAGTTGAATTTTATCCCAGATAAATTCTTACCGTAATTAATCCCAGATTAATTTTCTCTCTCTTATAATTAATCCCAGATTAATTCTGTGCGAGTCATACGTCATCGGTGAATCTTTGGGAAACGACCCATGAGATCCATGGATATGTTGGCAGTAAATCCAGTCGTCGGACTATCCGAATACGTGCGTGCCCGATACCACATTCTTACCGATTTACGAGACATGGTTGGCTTCTAGCAAAGCACCGTGCCTACCCAATTCTCCAGAAATATTCTTTAAGGAATATATAATCTATAACAGGCGTAGTATACGTAGTATTGCGATCCAGTATCTGATGTCACATGCAAGGCCTGGGGTTGGAATAGTGTCTGTCCCGTACGAAGCATATATCGGATCACAAGCAACTAGTCTCTATAATCGGATAATCATGTCCTTGTTATATTATCCCGATAGTTGCAACATAATAGAGAACCGGTTCTGTATCCCTGCGTGATCATCATCTCCATATGACTGAAGTGATACTTCCGTCTTGACATCACACCCAATACACTATGATTCTCAATAAACCCAGAAGAGGCGTACACAAAACCTGTTAAAGTCCCGGACGACCAAAACCAAAGCGTATTGATTGTTGCAAGTACTATCGATGCAAGTCTCAGGTTAAGACCAAATACACCTACCCTGAAGCGGATTCCCATAGACACATAGTCATACTACCAATGGGATTTCACGGGGTCTATCCAGAGGGAAGCTGTTTCCGTACCATCGGTAAACACAACCTCCTATCACACTTGCATAAGTATCCAATACTTAAATATATGAGAACTATGCTGTTACGCTTCCTTAACACGCACAAGTGCAATACTAGTCTATTCTGCATTATCGATGTCCAGTCTCGATAATACTATGACTAGGGATATTTAATGATTAAACCTTCGTGGATTGATATTGTCTCATATCTTATAATCCGTAACTATCCATAAGGAATTTTATCATGCAATTTCCATTGTCACATAGTTAATTTGTACAAAAACCATAATGTCTTTTACAAATAGTGACGCTATGGGTCATAATTGTCCAACAAGTACTTCATGGAGAAATTATTACAGAGGTAAGCTTTTACGCCTTGCATCATCCCGATATCATTCCCAATGATAAGGATGTCGTCAACATAGAGAATTAAAAATACCACCATAAATCAACATAGAGAATTATACACACATGATTCTTCCGAATTCTTGAGAAAACTAGACAATTTGATTATCTTGTCGAATCAAAGATTCGAACTTCGTGAAGCCTGTTTTAGTCCATAAATGGACTTCTTCAGCCTGCATACCATGCCCGAGTTCTCACTGGATGCAAAACCCTCCGACTGTTCCATATAGATTTCTTCATCAAGAAACCCAATTAGAAAATCTGTTTTGACATCCATTTGCCAAATCTCGTAATCACGATAAGCGGCAATAGACAACAAAATTCTTATAGACTTTAACATTGCTACTGGCGAAAAGTTTCATCATAGTCAACACCAGGTCGCTGCGAATAACCTTTAGCTACCAATCGGGCCTTAAAGGTTTCAACCTTTCCATTGGGCCCACACTTCCTTTTGTAAATCGATTTACAACCGATAGGAACAATTCCTTCATGAAGCGGAACCAAGTTCCAAACTTGATTCTCATGCATTGATACCCTTTGCCACCTACGGAGTTTGTGTTGAAAGTTCTTCATCTTCTTGAACTTCAGGTTCCTCTGTTGGTTCATTGGTATCAAGTTGTACTTCATCAAGTTCAACCTGTTTATGACCACCACATTCTGACAAAAAATCTATCTCTAGAAATTTTACGAAGCGAGCTACGAACACATTTCGATGTTTGATTTTTATACAAAAATATTCTTTTGTATTTGAAGGATATCCAACAAACCTAAACTTCTGTCATCGAGGTAAAAACTTATTCTGCTGAGGCATCTTGACGTATACAGGACACCCCCAAATCTTAACATAACTAAGATTCGATTTCCTAACGGTCCATATCTCATACGGAGTCGTATGAACAAATTTGGAAGGAATCTTATTCAGGAGATGAGCGGCAGTTAAAAGAGCATAACCCCATAAGTAATAGGGCAAATCTGTCTAACTCAACATCAATCGGACCATATCTAATAATGTCCGATTTGTCATCTCTGACACTCCATTGTGTTGCGGAGTGCCCAGAGGAGTATATTGAGCGAGAATCCTATTCTCATTTAAATAATCAGTGAACTCTCAACTCATATATTCACTGCCTCGATCAGATCGAAGACATTTAATATAATAACTATTCTGTTTTTTACTTCATTTTGGAATTATTTTAACATTTCAATGGTTTCCAATTTATGTTTCATAAGATAAACATAACCGTACCGTGACACATCGTCGGTAAAGGTAACGAAGTAAGAAAAACCAGTTTGAGCAGTTTGACTCATGAGACCACATACATCAGAATGTATGAGTTCCATTAGGTCAGTGGCTCGGTGTCCAACACCCGAAAATGGGGCTTTGGCCATTTTACCCGGATGTAAGATTCGCAAGTTGGATAAGGTTAAATGGTGAGATCATGTATCAAACCATTCTTAACTAATTAGGTTAGGCGTTTCATGCCTATATGACCCAACCTCATATGCCATAGTTCAGTATTATTTATATCAGATTGTTTACATTTATTAATTCCAGTATTAAAGATATCTTGTGAGGTACGTAATATGTAATGACCATGCTCATTTGGACAACAAAGGATCTGGATATTATTTCCATCATATAAATACAAAGAACGATTCTTAATATTTACATTATATCCTTCATTATCTAATACAAAAAGTGACATAATATTCGCCACACATCCTAATATAAAATAGCAGTCATTCAACAAAAGTCTCCCACTAGGTAAATGAATCTCACATATGCCCATTGCAACTGCATCCAGAGAGTCTCCACTCCCGAATCGCAGCTGCATCTCCCTAGATTTCAGCCGTCTACTTTCTATCAGCACCTATAACGTGAATAGGACAAGCATAATCTAAAATCAATTAGATGTCATAGCTTCACAAGGCAATGAGATATCGATAATAGGAAAAATAAAAGTACCTGATGTCGATGCTATTTCTTTCCTGATCTGGGCAAGATAGTCTGGACAGTTCCTCATCCAGGCGATTCAGAACTCTCTTCCTTAAATCTTCCTCTGTTGTATAAGCGTCCTATGCAACACATAGCAAGATCAGTGAATCCCATTCATGTTGAAGTACATGAAAAACTAGCGATATGACGCCAGGAGCAAACCGAGTATGACACTATGTCCCAGAGTTTCATTGAGAGGGAAGTCACTACGCCTCAATTTCTTGATCAAATCGATCAAATGAAGCACATGTGGACTCACAGCCTGTCTCTCATCAAGTTTAGAATGGAATAGTTCCATTGCAACTCTATGAACCACGACCTATTCATGGTTCATGAACGATTCACGAAGTAGTGTCATCATGCTATAAGCATCATGCATATCAAAATATTACTTATTAAGCTCGGAAGAAAGAGAACTAAGTGTTGGACAATTATTACCCATAGCGTCAATATTTGTAAAAGACATTGTGGTTTTTGTATAAATTAACTATGTGACAATGTAAATTGCTATTTTATCATTTTGCAAATAGCTTACTTGAATATATAAATGATAAAAGTCCTTATGATTAGTTCCGGATTAATAAGATATGAGACAATATCTGTTGGATTTCTCTAAGGTCTCAAGGATCAATTTAAAGCAATGAAACATACGTGCGAATACATCAAAGAAGTTGCGGAATACTTACATTGAGCGGTTGAGGCGATGCGGTGAACAATAAAAACTCTTTAAGCCCTTTGAAGCTCACGGTTTTGCTGCTGCTTTTGTCCTCCAAGAATTCGGCAATGGTGATCCCTCCAAGCTGCATGCTTTGTGTGATTCCATGCTCACAAGTGCAGTAACCTATCACCTTGGCAAGACTCCGGAAGTGTGCTAGCACCTAGGAATTTTTGCCAAAAAAATTCATTTGTTTCTCCTTGCCATTCACGGCAAAACAGTGAAGAGAAGAAAAAAATACAGCCCCTTGGGCGTGTGAGAGAGAGGAAGAATAAGAGAGATGAAGATGTGTTGCTGTGTATTTGATAATTGATTTTAAAAATCAATTAAACATATACCAAACTTTTGCTTTCTAAAAGTCAAAAGCTTTAATACCAACCAACCACTTCCATCAATCAATCAAGTGACAAATTGTCACATCCCTCAAAGTGACATATGATTTGACGCTTGATGTGACTAAGGATTTGACGCTTGATGTGACTTGTGGGCCGCACTTAAATTCGCAATGCGAGTGCACCCGCAAACACTCCCGGGCTCGGGTTCGCTAATTCCAAATTAACGAATTTTCCGTTGCGACGTAATTAAATAATTATGCCTAGCAAAATCACTATTCACATCGCTAACGAATTAATTCTAAATTAACTCATTTGCCCGAATTAAAATCTAATTTTAATTCCGCGTCGAAATCCAATTTCGTTTAATATATCGAATATATTAATTTTATCGATTAATTCCAAATTAATCGTATTCTCTCTTTAAATGATATTTTATCCCAGATAAAATATCTCTGTAATTAATCATAGATTAATTTTCTCTCTCATCTAATTAATCCCAGATTAATAAAGTGCGAGTCATACGTCATCGGTGAATCTTCGGGAAGTGACCCATGAGATCCCCAGATATGTTGGCAGTAAATCTGGTCGTCGGACTAACCGAACACGTAAGTACCTAGTACTACGTTTGTACCGATTTACAAGACAAGGTTGGCTTCTAGCAAAGCGCCATGCCTACCCAATTCTCCAGAAATATCCTTACAGGAATATGTGATCTATATCAGGCGTATTATACGTAGTATTGCGTATTTCGATCCAGTATCGGATGTCACGTGCAAGGCCTGGGGCTGGAATTGTGTCTACCCCGTACGAAGCACATATCAGATCACTGGTAACTAGTCTCTATAATCGGATAAAAATGACCTAGTCATAATATCCCGATAGCTGCAGCATATAAGAGAACAAGTTCTGTATCCTACGTGATCATCATCTCCATTATTACTGGAGTGATACTTCCATCTCGACATCACACCCAATACACTACGATTCCAATATACACAGAAGAGGCGTACAAAGAACCTGCTAAAGCTTCGACGAACCAAAAACAACATAATTCAGTGATTGTCGCAAGTATTAGCGGTGCAAGTCTCAGGTTAAGACCAAATTCACCTACCCTGATTCGGACTTCCATAGACACGTAATACTACCAATGGAATTCAGAGGGGTCTATCCAGAGCGAAGCTGTTTTCCGTACCATCGATAAAACACAACCTCCTACTACACTTTTATGAGTATCCTATATCCAAATATATGAGAACTATGTTGTTTTGCCCTCACAACGCGCACAAGTGTAATACTAGTCTTTTACGCATTATCGATGTCCAATCTCGATAATACTCTGACTAAGGATATTTAATGATTAAACCTTCGTGGATTGATACTGTCTCATTTCATCTCAATCCGGAACTAATCATATGGACCTTTCATCATTTATACATCTTGGTGATCTAATCACAAATGATAAAATAGCAATTTCCTTTGTCACATAGTTAATTTGTACAACAACACCATGATCTGTACAAATAGTGATGCTATGGGTCATAATTGTCCAACAATCTCCCACTTGGCCTATAGCCAGTCACTCAAGTGTCTTACACTCGAACTATGTACAGTTCGATCAAATTACTGAGAAAAGACTTTCGTCAGCGGATTTGCATGATTATCGTCTGATGCAATTTATTCGATCATCACATCGCCACGATGTATGATCCGAACGAATCAGATGAATAGTCGAAGTATATATCTGGATCATTGATGAGACCATTAATTCTTTAGCCTACGGTGTAGCCTAGCTCAGCTGCTAACAGAACTATTCCTAATCTAATTAGGATTATTATCAATCCAGAAGGCTTCTATTGCTGCCTCAACTGCATCAATAATCCACTTGTGTTGTTTATTCGGTAACAGTATCTTGCTCGGAAGATTTCCAGCTTACTGTTCCGTTATTCAAACTGTATAGTACCGTTGTTACGACTTATAGTCGTCTTTATCGGTTAGGAAACTTGCAGAGGTGATCCCAGTCACTTCAAGTTCTCCTTCTCCATAGTATAAGAAAGCATCCTTAGTTCCTCTAAGATACTAAAGGATGTTCTTTACATCAATCCAGTGACTATCACTTGGATTGGCCTGATTGTGACTCCATATGCTCAAAGCGTATGAGACACCAGCTCGCGTACATTTATTTCAATGTACAATTTCTCAGAGAGTATTAACAAATTTAAATCTATCCCAGTAGATCTTTATTCCTAAAATAAAGGTTTTTTCTAACAAGAATTCTACGGAGAATTATCATGAAAGCCAAGCTTTCACCGATTTTATAATGGGAATATCATTTCCAAGAAATGATATATTATCATTATTTAGGACATTTATGTCAGTGCGCTCCCACTAACCTCCTTATATACACAAGAATCATTTTCGTTTTGAATTAAATCATATACCATTATGATTACATCAAAATGATAATTCCAAGAACTCTATGCTTGCTTCAATCCAGCCATGGATCGAATAACCCGCAAACCTTGTTTGCTAGTTTTGGTACGAAAAAACCGTCAGGATGTTGTAAACATCCTCCAAAAGATTTCCAATTAAGGAAAACGATTTTGACGTTCAGCTGACATATTTCATAAATGAAACATGCAACATTAGCTAGCATTATCCAAATGGATTTACCATGGCAACAAATAAAAGGTTTCATCGTAATCAACACAATGTTGATAACGATACCTTTTCGCTACAAGCCTAGCTTAGTACGTTGGTATGTTGCCTTCCATGCATGTCTTCCTTGAAGACTTATATAGTACCAATAGGCACAATGCCTTTCGGTACATCAACTAGTATCCAAACTTAGTTGGTATAAATGGAATCCATTTCGAACTTCATGGCACTTTGCCATAATAGGGAGTCGATACCTTGTATCACTTCCTCATACGTAGTCAGTTGGTGTTCCTCAATAAGATTGACATCTTTATGAGGTGAGATCAGAAACCCATACCCCAGGTTGTTTTCCGACTCTCTCCGACTTACGTGGTTCTTGTGTATTCGAAGATTATTGGTATAGTTTCATCCTTGATGAACTATTTGTGTTCCATTAGGAATCGGTGCCTGGAATAATATTACACCAATTTTCATCGAGTTTTACTTTCCTCCTACTTACCACTGCATATAGGTATTCCTCTCAGGAAAACCGCATGGCGAGCAACAATTACATTGTTCTCTAGTGATTTGTATAAGTACTATACTTTGGTTTCCCTAGGATAACCTACAACTAAGGCACTTATCCGATTTGGGTTCTAGTTTGGTATCATCCAAACGTATGCCTAGCATTCCAAATCTTCAGGAATGAGAAAACCCGGTTTCTTTCCTGTTCATATCTAATATGAAGTCTGTCTAACAGATTTTATGGAACCTTATTCAAAATAAGTTTTGCACTGTTAAATGCGCATCCGTTGAAGGAAATGGTAGCTCAGAGCGACTCATGATTAACCTTATCATGTCCAACAAAATTCGGTTTCTTCGTTCGAACATATCGTCAAATTGACGTGTTCCGGAGGAGTCCTCATTGAAAGAATACTATACTCTTTCATGTATTTGAGAAACTTATTGTTTAAGTATTTTCATCATGGTTTAACCGTGATGGTGTTTAATACTTTAGCCGATCTGTTTGTCTACTTCGTGTCGAAACTCTTTGAATTAATCAAAAGTTTCCGATTCATGTTTCTAAAGAAACACATAACCATAACGCGATGCCACATCCGTAAAGGTCACGAAACATTCATATCCATATCTAGCCTAGCTAGATATGGGCCCACCTACGTCAATATGACCAAGAGCTAACAGATCGATGGCATTTACTCTTTTACCAAGCAAAAGGTGTTTTAGGCACTTTGCCTATAAACTAGATTCGTAGACATTATTTGAATAGAATCAAATCCGTCCTAGTATCCACTATTCGAAAGTGTGGATATACGAGTCTTGTTTAAATTGTGTCCCAGACAACAATGCCACATTTAAGTCTCAACTGATTTATTCAGTTTGAGCTATTTGTTTGTCATATTATATGTGTGAGATTGATTTATATTCAAAATATAAATGCTGTTATTCACATCTAATGTGTTTATCTCAATATCATCTTTATATAATAAAACACTTTAGTGTTCTAGAATATAAAGGTATACCCGCAACGGGTTAAACCCTGATATAGAGATAATGTATCTAGTCAAACTAGTTACACTTTAACAGATTCCTAATTTAAGTACACACCCAAATGATAGTTCCTAAACTTAGGTATCTACGGTTAAAACAGCGACTGTCGTCCCATTTTCAATCCGCAGATTAATCTCATCTGAAGTCAGTATCCTGCTATCGGCAGATTCTGCACATCAGTACATATATTTATGTACCACACTCAATATCTAAAATCCAATTTTAATACTAGTAGTGAACATGTTTATGACAAACATATTTGAAGTCGGAGCCTTGCCCCTTCTTCAATTCCTTCATGTCTGCCTTGTCCATACGGCAGTCACGCTTCCGTGTCCCCGTTTGCCACAATTTAGCCAGACATTTTGGGATATGTCCTTTATCTTCCATAAGATTATAATGATTTTGCCTTTGCCCTTTTCGCACTCCAGAAGCCTTTTGCCTAGCCTTGGCCTTCTAGAATGTCGAAGTAAGGTGGGCCTTGCACTTTTTGCCTTTTGCAAATTTTGGATTTATCTCCTTGAGAATAGCCATTAACTCTCCAAGAGTTTATTATTGCAATTTAGTACTTCTAAGATCTAAGAATAGATCTATGAAGATCCTTCAATTTCATTATCATACTTTAAGGATCTAATCCTTAGTTCTGATTAAGAAATTAAGGAGTCTATTTGGCAAGCATAATGGATTAAACACTTAAGTTATCATCATATGAATATTCCAAATATCATGCTCTACTATTTCCTTAACTCCGGGCTTAGGCCTAATATGTTATTTTATCAAATAAAGTAACTTATTAGTTTCCAGGACCATCCTGAAACATTATTCCCAATTTGAAAACTAAAGTCGTTTAAAAACATTTTCACCCAGGATTATGTTTTAAACACTAATCTTTCAATTATCTTGATTCTAATAGTCCAACTATTTAATCAGCGATTTTAGGTACTATGCATTATAATGATTACTATAGTCCAACTATATAATCAACTATAATTTAATAGGTTAAATTCAATTATATTGATTACTATAATTCAATTATAAAATCAACTATTAATTGAAATGGTTTGAATACAGTCCAACTGTTTAATTAAAACAACATTAATTATTAGTCCAACTAATAAATTAATTTATTGACGAATATTTGAAATGAGCGCGTATGGAAAGTTACTAAACGAATATTGCAAATTTAATACTTGCCTCCCACTATTTTTCGGCGAGCCTCTAACCCTCTGTGGAGTACTCGGGAAACCTTGTTTCCTAGTGGGCTAGGATCCCGTTAAATAACACACAATCTTGACTTTGGCAAACAAATTGTATGATAATTAACTAGGTAGATCTCTAAGATCAATTGGATCAAATCCAATTCCTAGATCCAGTAGGTGGACATCCAAGTCCGAAACATATATCTTATATATGCCAATATATCCACTATATTGCCTAACCTTTTTCCTCTGAATCAACTAAGCCTTGGCTTTGGCACAACAATCTTAGTGATACCAGTTAAGCGGAACCCATTGACCATGGAAAGCTTCGTAATCAATGTCGATGAACAAGAAGTGATCTTGACTTTGGCCAACAAATCACAACTTGGACAAGACACCGATATGGAACAAAGCTTTCATGATTCAAACACATCCTCGACGGACAAAGGCCTTGACTTTGGCCAACAAACCAATGCCAGTCTTGGATCTTGAGTATAACATCCCAGATTTTCGGGACTGTTCTAGAAGATTCCCGGACTGACATTATAGCCTCAGATCAGGGTAATAATGAAGAACAAGAGTTCAAGTGATGATATATGAGTGGGAATAATATATTATGAATATTCGTCACGTTGGAAAACGCTTGGGATTAAAAGTCAGTTGCGCGATTTTCGTAAAACGCGTAATGTTTACTGTTTTGACCAAAACATTAGCAGACGAACACCGATCGAGTTGGTTCTTGAACCATCAGACTCTTTTTTCCAAGACGAACAACTTTCGTGTTGAGTACATTTCGAGAATCGCGTCAGAAGGGCTCCGAAAATGCGAAATTAAAGAAAGTTCCATGATATGGGCTAAACAGCAAATTCGCGGGGACTCATTTGATATTTTCCAGGATAGTATATAAAGCCTCAAGGTATTGTAAAATCACAAAATTGGAAAACTTCACTCCCTCCCTCCACCCGACGCCCCCATCGCCTCCCTTCGTGAGCTGTTCGCCGGCGAGCTTCTGGCCGGCGTCAGGCCGGTGAACCGGTGGCGTTATGATTTTCCGGCGATGGGGATCGAGTTGGTGGCCGGTGATCGACCGTATAACGCCGGCGACGGCGAGAAACTGAGAAGGATAGTGACGCGGATGGGTTTGACGGATCCAGCTCGTCGGTTCGTTTCACGGCCCGAGCCACCTATCAAATCGAAGCCCTCAGAGAGTACTACGAGTATGCGGAGTCGATTTTGCCGATCAGCGGCTGGTTGCACGCGAAACGACGAAAAAAGCCGCGGTGAACTGTAAACCCACGACGAACAGTAGCTTTGATCGAAATTCCGATCGCACCAGCGCGTTCGTATGGCCGTTTGGAGTCCGAATATGGCCTCGGAATTTCGGTATGACTTTCCGTTAAAATTTCGTTATTTTAAAGTTTATAGTTTTATATTCGGATGTTTCCAGTATTTCCGTAGTGTAACAAATTGACATGAATTGAATTGGATATGATATAATATGTTAAATCGATGCTTGTCGTAGAATTCGAGTGAGAACAGATTAGATTTGATCGATCCAGTAGTATTAGCGAGTTTCCGGTAAAACGAAGTTTCTCGCGCGATTGAGCTTAGATGACCGTAGCCTTGGTTGAGATATAAATATGATATTGCGAGGGTAATTGAGTAATTCCGGATTAGTTCGGAGGGTTCTAGACCCTTTCGTAGCGTTTGCGGAAACTTTTCTGCAAGTTTTGCCGCAAACGCGTAATATAAGAATATGAGCTATCTAGTTAGTTCAGAATGGTGTAGAAAGGCATATTAGAGTAATGAAGCTTAAACCGTAGAGTCGGTGAGGATTCGTGTTTTCCAGGAAGTCCATAAGTTTATTATAGATGAGTAGAAAGTTCCACAAATAGCGGTTCTGATTTCGTTTTATGATTTATTTTGACAGATCGGGTCCAGAGTCGGAGTGTCTGCGAAGCCAGGTAAGTAACTGATGCTACGAATACTTAAGAGATTTAATAATGTTTGAAATTACTAGTATAATAAAGTTGTATATAGTTATGGGCATGAAACGTGTATATATATATATATAAAGATGAATGTAGAGAAAGAGACATGTGTATTTATATACACATATAGATAAGAACAAGCAAAAGTAAGCATGTGTATGAGCAACAGATAAGCATGAGTATATAGGAGTAAAGAGATACATATGTAGGTATAGACCGATATTTATATATATATAGTTAGAGTATACGAATAATGTCATGTCTATGTTAGACAAAAATGTTATTATGTATAAGTATTTAGAAGCATCAGACATCAGTAAACTTTAGATTTAAAGTATAAAAATGATAAGGTATAAATATATGCATGAAACGTGAGCAAATGTTCATGAATATAATTTATTGAGACTTGGGTTTGGGGGTTGTAGAAACTACACCCTAGAGAATGGGATTAAAGTTATAGATGAGATAAACATAGACCTATTAGTGATAAAACAAGTTATGTGTAAAAGCAAGAATACTAGAAAGAGTTAAAAAGCTTGTGTAAAATGCATAACTATAATGAGCATGTGAGTGTATAATTAACCAAGTAAATATGTAATGTGGGTATTAGTATAAGAACGATAGTATGAAGGGATAATTATGAATGAGTAAGTATGTAAGTTGACGTGATTAAGTATGTATGTGTGCATAAGAATAGTATAAAATGCAAGTGTTGAATTTCATACAAGAATGAGCATATATGTACATGTGTTTAGTAACATAAGTATTGATATATGTACATAAGATGACAGAGAGTATGGATGAGTAGTATATGCATCGCATGAGGACATATGTAAGTTTATGACTTGAGAAAGTAGAAGAATGATAAAGAATATGTGCATGTATAGATAAGTAAAGACATGCATGAATGTAAGATAAATTTAGTATGTTTTAGTTTGAGCAAACATTCTGTTGATATTCTGAGCATACAGTTTATAAGATCGTTATAGATGGAATAATGCCTAGAGTAGATAGAAGCATGAGAAATGCATATGCATATGTTGTTGGATAATATGACCCATAGAGTCACTATTTGTACAGATCATGGTGTTGTTGTACAAATTAACTATGTGAAAAGGAAATTGCACTCTCATCATTTGTGATTAGATCACCATAGATATATAAATGAAGAGAGGTCCCTATGATTAGTTCCTGGATTGAGAATGATATGAGACAGTATCAGTCCGCGAAGGATTAATCATTAAATATCCCTAGCCGGAGTATTATCGAGACTGGACATCGATAATGCGGAATAGGCTAGTATTGCGCTTGTGAGCGTTGTGAGGGCACAACGGCATAGTTCTCATATATATAAGTATCAGATACTTATGCAAGTGCGATAGGAGGTCGTGTTTCACCGATGGTACGGGAAACAGCTTCGTTCTGGATAGACCCCTCGGAATCCCATTGGTATTATGACTATGTGTCTATGGGAGGCCGTAATCAAGGTAGGTGTGTATAGTCTTAACCTGAGACTTACATCGCTAATACTTACGATAATCGATAGACTTTGGTCTTGGTGGTACAGGGCTTTAACCGGTTCTGCGTACACCACTTCTGGGTTTATCAGAGAGTCGTAGTGTATTTGGTGTGATGTCAAGACGGAAGTATCACTTCAGTCATAGTGGAGATGATGTCACGCAGGATACGGTACTAGTGCTCTTGAGTGTTGCGCAACCAATCGGGATATTGTGACCAGGTCATGAATATCCGATTATAGAAACTATGTTACCAGACATCCGACATGTGCTTCGGACGGGGCAGACACTTATCCAGCCCCAGCCCTAGCACGTGACTATCCGATACTGGGCCGATATACACAATACAATTGGTATACTACGCTTGATACAAATCTTAAATATTCTTATAAGAATATGTCCGGAGAATTGGGAAGACTTGGTGCTTTGCTAGAAGCCAACCTTGTCTAGTAAATCGGTAAAACGTAGTACTTGGTACTTACGTGTTCGGATAGTCCGACGACCGATTTGACTGCCAATATATCCGGGGATCTCATGGGTCGCTTCCCAAAGATTCACCGATGACGTATGACTCGCACTTTTAATTAATCTGGGATTAATTAGATGATAGAAAATTAATCTGGGATTAATTGTGGAGATATTTTATCTGGGATAAAATATCATTTAAAGAGAGAGAACGATTAATTTGGAATTAATCGGTAAATTAATAAATTGGATATATTATATGAAATTGGATTTCGACGCGGAATTAAAATTAGATTTTAATTCGGGCGAACGAATTAATTTAGAATTAATTCGTTAGCGACGTGAATAGTGATTTCGCTAGGCGTAATCATTTAATTACGACGCAACGAAAAATTCGTTAATTTAGAATTAGCGAATCCGAGCCCGAGATTATTTGCGAGCGCATTCGTATTTCGAATTCGAGTGCGGCACGTCAAATCAAGCGTCAAATCATTAGTCGCATCAAGCGTCAAATCACTTGTCACTTTGAGTGATGTGACTTGATTAATTGATGTGACTTGAGTGATGTGATGAGTGATGTGTGTGGTTGGCAATTAAAGCCAAATGTGTGTGAAATGAATTTCAAATGAAATTCATGTGTATTAGATACACAAATTACACACACAAAACCGTAAGAGACACATTTCCCTCCTCTCTCTCCTCTTCTTCTTCCTCTCATCACTCACGCCATTTCTGTTCTAGTTTTTCTGGGTACTGCCGTGAACAAAAATGGAGGGAAGCAGTGCGTTTTGTGGCAAAACAAGAGTGCTAGCACACTCCGGGATCAATGCGAATGTGATAGGGAAGTATACCCATGAGCCGGGAACCAAAATGATGAAGCTTGGAGCTTCATATCTTGAAGATAAGGGGCGCAAATCACTGTTCACAGCAGCCCACTGCAGTGCAGTCCACCAGTGAGCAGATTTCGTTTTTGTTGCCCAAATCTTCGCTCAACCGCTCGATGTAAGTATTCCGCAACTTCCGTCGTTATATTCACTTGTGTTTCATGCTTGAGTTTTGATCTTGGGACCTATAGAAACTCCAACATATGTATGTGTTAAGATTTTCAGAGAGTGAGTTACAGTTAACAATGTTTTTTTGAAATTTTAAAGTGTTTTAAAGAAAAGTTGTAGATGCTTTTGGAAGAAAAGTATTTCAGAAAAGTTTCTTGCAGTTTGAGATTTAAATTAAGTTTCTAAAAGTTTGTTTGCAGTTTTATGTTTTTGGGGCATGAGGTAAAACCTCACCCCAGTATGAAATTCGAGATACAGTTGGAATTGACTGATTCAGAGACATTTGCACATGTGGAGAGTCAGGATGACAGCTTAGGTTCGTGTACCTGTACTCTAGTGGTGGTTATGTCCAATTGAGTCGTTTTCCTAGACATGGGGCTCTACGTTCAGTCGAGTCGTTTTCCTAGGCGTAGGGCACCACCAGTTTCAGAGATACCCAGTTGAGTCGTTTTCTTGGGCATAGAGCACACCCAGTTGAGTCGTTTTCCCGGGTGTAGAGAGATGTCCAGTTGAGTCGGTTTCCTAGACGTAGAGCAGTTTTTAGTTTTAAGATTTTCAGTTTTAGATTTTTGCCTTTCAGTACAAGATTACAGGAACAGAATTTGGAAACAGTTTTTCAGATCTCAGTTTTCAGTTACAGTTTTCAGAAAAAGCCTTTTAGAAAAGAAAGTTTTCAGAAACATCGTTTTGCGAGTGATTCGAAATTTTAAAGCAGAAAATAGTTTTCAAGTAAAGTTTTCAGCAAATAGTTTTCAGAAGGAAACTTTCAGAAAAGAATGTTCAGAAAGAGTTTTCCGAAAACATCATTTTAGGAAAGATTTCAAGAAGTATTTCATGAAAGCATTGCATGAGAAGTAGAGTATGGTTTACAAGTTATGCATATAAATCATATATTTTAGTTTTCATTTAAAAGTATTTAGTTGATATAAATATTTGTGACATGGCTGCATCAGTATGCATATATGGTTAACTTTGTGTAGAGCACGTTCATATAGAAATATCACATTGTAAGGTACGAGTGCATAGTAGTATGATCTTATTTAAATGAATATGTATCAATGATGCATGTATGAGTTATATGCTTACTTAGAAAGAACATATAATAAAAATACGAGATGATGATGAAGTGGTAACATGTATATGTACACATAGACTAAATGATTGACATGAATAATACTTTAGCTGTCTGACTTGATGACGTTTCAAGATAGTGAAAGAGAGAAAGTTATAATAGATACTTGAACCAGATTAGTAACGAGTATAGAGAGTATGCAGAATTCAGTGTAATGCATCAATAGTATGATGAGACTTCTTGTGTTGGTGATATAGGAATATATATATATATATATATATATATATAATATATATATATATATATATGTATTTTAGGTGTTTGATAATGTAAATAGTAAACAGAAGTTGGCAGATGGCGATTAGTTAAAAGTACAGTAACAAAGTGACAAGTTTGTGAAATGAACAAGTAATAACCAATTAATTCAAACTTTATAAGTATTTTTACATGATTACTTACTGAGTTTTAAGACTCACACCTCAACAGTTTGTAGTTTTGCAGGACAGTACCAGTTACACTGAGCTTGCAGGATTTCTGTGAAGACTTTGAAGACAGTGGATCGCCCCAATTGCAGTCAAGGAAGTTCATTGAGTCCTAGGTTGAGTATGGGTCCTCACGGCCCTAGTCTTTTTATTTGTATTTGTGCTCTTATGTAAAGGTTATGTAATAGCATAGTCTTATTTTCGAGTTTTGGCCGGAGGCCAAGTATTTATATTTTGATCATTGAGTTCAGGCCTGAGGCCTTGATAATGTTTGCATGTGTGTTGAATTTCATAAACAGGTTGTCTCATGGTGCTGGCTATAAGTCAGGTTGCATGATGTTACGAATACATCATGTCGAAATTTCGTCAGAATAAGAGGCTTATGGAGGTAGGGTTAGCCTGTCTCATGCCGGTAGCATCCTGGCCTAGGCGGGATGTTACATGAGTAAGAATCACTCAATGGAAGGAAAAACGCTTAATATGATGTTGAGGGTTTTTCGCGTGCAATTGGAAACCAATTAATTATCTTTGTTAAGGTCTCATCATCATACACCCTTAAACATGCATCCTAAACACATAATAAGGCGCATATAAATAAATATAATAATGATATGCGGATGGATATTTTAACACATTGTTCCTAGAACAAATCTCTCCCGCTAGCACAAGTATTACTTCTACCCGTTACATAACACTTCTAAAGAAACCTCATTTACATTGAGGGGAATATGTGAGAAGAGAAATACAAAGAGCAAGGAGGTAATAGGCTGGACACGCAGGTCCAATTAATAAATTCTAAATTTATTACAATAATTCCCAAAATTGCCCCACCCATCTAATATCCATCCGATATACATTATTCATGCATCGCAACCATGTATTCACACAAGCATGTTATCAATCAATCTAATCCAATTAATTAATCTGATAATTAATGACCATCCAATGTTCAAACAACAATTTGATTTTGCCCGAGTCAAACTCGTTTTGCGAATAAGTACTCAAAGTACGAATTCTTGAATTAAATTAAACTACAACATTAAATCCAATTTAATATGTATTTAATACTAATTCACTATTTAATTCCAAATTAAATATTACATTTTATTAACGAACCTTTACGACTTAGATTCTAAATCTAATCGTTACGGGTCTCAAAGCCCGATTAACATCCAATGTTAATTTAATTTAAAGTCTAATGGGCCCAATTAATATTAAAGGTCCATTAAGTCATAATTTGACTTTATGGAAATGGTTTTGGGCCCAATTGGATCCAACCAATTTAGCCTAAACCCATCTTGGTACAACAAAGCCCATTAAGCCCAATTACCACTTTCAAGCCCAATTCCAAATTTGGCCCAACATAATTAAATTCCAAAATTCTAATTTCACAATTTAATTACTCAAAGTGTAATGCCATAATTAATTACCCAAATTAAGATTTCCAAAACACAAACTTGTACAATTAATTATGCTCATTAACATCAAAACATGTCCAACACATTTTAATCAAAAATCAAACCCATTTCCATGCTAACATGTCTCGTCAATCATGGGGTTTTGATGTCCAATTCAAAATTCAATCTAATTAATTTCAAATCAACATTTCCCAATTGTTTCAAGTCATCCAATGATCAAAGAAACAAAAAATACCAAGACATTAGGGCATTATACCATTCGGCCAAGCCAAGATATTGGGCAAAAATTGATCCAATCAACTTTTCATGAAATTGATCCAATACAACTTCAATTAAACATCATTTAAGCATACTCAATCAATTAATTTAATCAAATCATGCTCAAAATCAATTTACCCAATTTTAACCTCAAATCAAGTTTCATGCTCAATTGGCTCAAGATACCATTGTTGGATTTCTCTAAGGTCCCAAGGATCAATTTAAAGCAATGAAACATACGTGCGAATACATCAAAGAAGTTGCGGAATACTTACATTGAGCGGTTGAGGTGATGCGACGAACAACAAAAACTCCTTAAGCCCTTTGAAGCTCACGGTTTTGCTGCTGTTTTTGTCCTCCAAGAATTAGGAAATGGTGATCCCTCCAAGCTCCAAGCTTTGTGTGATTCCATGCTCACAAGTGCGGTTCCCTATAACCTTGGCAAGACTCCGGAAGTGTGCTCGCACCTAGGAATTTTTGCCACAAAAATTCCTTAGTTTCTCCTTGCCATTCACGGCAAAACCAGTGAAGAGAAGAAGAAAATTCAGCCCCTTAGCCGTGTGAGAGAGAGGGAGAATGAGAGAGATGAAGATGTGTTGTTGTGTATTTGATAATTGATTTAAAAAATCAATTAAACATATACCAAACTTTTGCTTTCCAAAAGTCAAAAGCTTTAATGCCAACCAACCACTTCCATCAATAAATCAAGTGACAAATTGTCACATCACTCAAAGTGACATGTGATTTGACGCTTGATGTGACTAATGATTTGACGCTTGATGTGACTTATGGGACGCACTTAAATTCGCAATGCGAGTGCGCCCGCAAACACTCCCGGGCTCGGGTTCGCTAATTCAAAATTAACGAATTTTCCGTTACGACATAATTAAATAATTATGCCTAGCAAAATCACTATTAACGTCGCTAACGAATTAATTCTAAATTAACTCGTTTGCCCGAATTAAAATCTAATTTTAATTCCGCGTCGAAATCCAATTTCGTTTAATATATCGAATATATTAATTTTATCGATTAATTCCAAATTAATCGTATTCTCTCTTTAAATGATATTTTATCCCAGATAAAATATCTCCGTAATTAATCTCAGATTAATTTTCTCTCTCATCTAATTAATCCCAGATTAATAAAGTGTGAGTCATACGTCATCGGTGAATCTTCGGGAAGCGACCCATGAGATCCCCGGATATGTTGGCAGTAAATCCGATCGTCGGACTATCCAAACACGTAAGTACCTAGTACTACGTTTGTACCGATTTACAAGACAAGGTTGGCTTCTAGCAAAACGCCATGCCTACCCAATTATCCAGAAATATCCTTACAGGAATATGTGATCTATATCAGGCGTAGTATACGTAGTATTGCGTATTTCGATCCAGTATCGGATGTCACGTGCAAGGCCTGGGGCTGGAATTGTGTCTGCCCCGTTCGAAGCACATATCGGATCTCTGGTAACTAGTCTCTATAATCGGATAAACATGACCTAGTCATAATATCCCGATAGCTGCAGCATATAAGAGAACAAGTTCCGTATCCTACGTCATCATCATCTCCACTATTACTGGAGTGATACTTCCATCTCGACATCACACCCAATACACTACGATTCTCAGTATACCCAGAAGAGGCGTACACAGAACCTGTTAAAGCCCTGGATGACTAAAACCA
This sequence comes from Zanthoxylum bungeanum, assembly GCA_019454045.1. NCBI lineage: Eukaryota > Viridiplantae > Streptophyta > Magnoliopsida > Sapindales > Rutaceae > Zanthoxylum > Zanthoxylum bungeanum. Next base: position 55,357 of record SKCR01005161.1, on the reverse strand, counting down.
AAGTACATTGATTGTCGCAAGTATTAGCGGAGCAAGTCTTAGGTTAAGACCAAATACACTTACCCTGATTCAGAGTTCCATAGACACATAGTAATACTAACAATGGAATTCCGAGGGGTCTATCAAGAGCGAAGCTGTTTTCCGTACCATCGGTAAAACACAACTTCCTACTACATTTGTATGAGTATCATATACCCAAATATATGAGAACTATGTCGTTATGCCCTCACAACGCGCACAAGTGTAATACTAGTCTTTTACGCATTATCGATGTCCAATCTCGATAATACTATGACTAGGGATATTTAATGATTAAACCTTCGTGGATTGATAATGTCTCATATCATCTCAATCCGGAACTAATCATATGGAACTTTCATCATTTATATATCTTGGTGATCTGTTCACAAATGATAAAAGAGAAATTTCCTTTGTCACATAGTTAATTTGTACAACAACACCATGATATGTACAAATAGTGACGCTATGGAATATCCCTAGTCGTAGTACTATCGAGACTGGACATCGATAATGCGGAATAGACTAGTATTACACTTGTGCATGTTATGGAAGCGTAACAACATAGTTCTCATATATTTAAGTATTGGATGCTTATGCAAGTGTGATAGGAGGTTGTGTTTGCCGATGGTACGGATGTTGGATTTTCTACGGCCCCGAGGATCGAATAACAAGCAAGAAATAAGTGCGCGAATACAACGAGGGAGTTGCGGAATACTCACATCGATCGGTTACGCGACGCGGCGACGAACAAAAATTTCTTTTCTGCCCACTGCAGCTCACGGCAGTTCACTGGTTTCCTCCTCCAAGAATTCGGCCATTGATGTCCATAAAAGCTCCAAGCTTTGTTATGGTGATTCCAAGCTCATGGGTGAACTTCCCTATCACCTTCGCATGTCTCTCGGAGTGTTAGCTCTTGATTATTTTGCCGCAAAATCATCACACTTTGCTTCTCTTTTCTCCCTTGGCTCTCGGCAGTGGGCTGCCAAACCAGAAGAAAAACAGCCCCTAAAGGGCGTGAGAGAGATGAAGAGCTTGTGTGTTTGGTTTCTAAATTTTGTGTATCTTATACACAAATGTGAATTTCAAATTCATTTACAATGAATTTGGCTTTCAAAAAGCCAAGCAATAAATGCTTGCCAACCACACACATCACTTCCCATCAATCAATGAATAGTGACTGACGTCAATCACTCAAAGTGAAAGACATCTATCACTTAATTGACGAATGATGTGACGCTAGATGCGACAAGCGATTTGACGCTTGATTTGACATACGTGCCACACTCGAATTCGAAATGCGAATGCGCTCGCAAACAATCCCGAGCTTGGGTTCGCTAATTCCAAATTAACGAAATTTCCGTTGCGACGCAATTAAATCTAATTTAATTAAATAATCATGCCTAGCATAATTACTATTTACGTCGCTAACGAATTAATTCTAAATTAATTTGTTCGCCCGAATCAAAATCTAATTTCAATTCCGCGTCGAAATCCAATTTCGTTTAATATATCGAATATATTATTTTATCGATTAATTCCAAATTAATCGTTATCTCTCTTAATTGATATTTTATCCCAGATAAAATATCTCCGCAATTAATCCCAGATTATTTTCTCTCTCTTCTAATTAATCCCAGATTAATTAAAGTGCGAGTCATACGTCATCGGTGAATCTTCGGGAAGTGACCCATGAGATCCCCGGATATATTGGCAGTAAATTCGGTCGTCGGACTATCCGAACACGTAAGTACCTAGTACTACATTTTTACCGATTTACAAGACAAGGTTGGCTTCTAGCAAAGCGCCATGCCTACCCAATTCTCTAGAAATATCCTTACAGGAATATAAGGATCTATATCAGGCGTAGTATACATAGTATTGCGTATGTCGATCCAGTATCAGATGATCACGTGCTAGGCCTGGGGCTGGTATTGTGTCTGCCCCGTACGAAGCACATATCAGATGTCTGGTAACTAGTCTCTATAATCGGATATACATGACCTAGTCATAATATCTCGATAGCTGCAGCATTTAAGAGAACCAGTCCCGTATCCTACGTGACCATCATCTCCATATGACTGGAGTGATACTTCCGTCTTGACATCACACCCAACACACTACGATTCTCGATATACCCAGAAGAGGCGTACACAGAAACCGGTTAAAGCCCTGGACGACCAAAACCAAAGTATATTAATTGTCGTAAGTATTAGCGGTGCAAGTATCAGGTTAAGACCAAATACACCTACCCTGATTTCGGAATTCCATAGACACATAGTCATACTACCAATGGAATTCCGAGGGGGTCTATCCAGAGCGAAGCTGTTTTCCATACTATCGATAAAACACAACCTTCTATTACACTTGTATGAGTATCCAATACCCAAATATACGAGAACTATGCCGTTATGCCCTCACAACGCGCACAAGTGTAATACTAGTCTTTTACGCATTATCGATGTCCAATCTCGATAATACTCTGACTAGGGATATTTAATGATTTATCCTTAGTGGACTGATACTGTCTCATATCATTCTCAATCCAGGAACAAATCATAGGGACCTCCTATCATTTATATATCTTGGTGATCTAATCACAAATGATAAGAGAGCAATCTCCTTTGTCACATAGTTAATTTGTACAACAACACTATGATCTGTACAAATAGTGACGTTATGGGTCATAATTGTCCAACAATCTCCCACTTGGCCTATAGCCAGTCACTCGAGTGTCTGTCACCCGAACTATGTACGGTTGGCTCAAACTGCTGAGAAAAGGCTTTCGTCAGCGGATTTGTATAATTATTATCTGATGCAATTTATTCGATCATCACATCGTCACGATGTATGATCCGAAACGAATCAGATGAATATCGAAGTATATATCTAGATCGTTTGATGAGACCGTTATTCTTTAGCCTGCGCTGTAGCCTAGCTCAGCTGCTAATAGAACTATATCTAATCTAATTAGATTTGTTTATCGACCCAAATGGCTTCTATTGCTGCCTCAGCTGCAGCAATAACCCACATTTCATGTTTATTCGGTAACAATATCTTGCTTGGAAGATTTCCAGCTCACTGTTCCGTTATTCAAACTGTATAGTACCATTTGCGATTTATAGTCGTTTTATCAGTTTGGTAACTTGTAACAGTGATCCCAATCACTTCAAGTTATCCTTCTCCATAGTAAAAGATAGCATCCTTAGTTCTCTAAGATACTTAAGGATGTTCTTAACATTATTCCAGTGACTATCAATTGGATTGGTTCGATTGTGAATCCATATGCTCAAAGCGTATGAGACACCAGGTCGCGTACATTTTTCAATGTACGATTTCTCAGAGAGTTTTCTTGGGGTTGGTGCTCAGAGCGCCAATTCCCGGTTGTATTTATTTTGAATACTTCTGTAAAACATTATTATTATGAATAATATATGCAGTTTCTATAATATAATCTATCTTATTAAATGGTAAAGACGTATTGACCTTAGAATGATTAGTCATGGTACTGTTGCAAAAGCGTCGTAACGGACATTGAGTAGTATCATGACGTTGTCATTCTCAGACAGTTCCTGGTCAAGGTTTACACTACTTGGTCAGTAAAGTAAACCCGTTGAGATCGGTACATGTCGTATACCGGAATATATGATTCCAATGGTTTCTCAATGAACCATTAGTCTTGGAGACTAATATAGACGTGTAGGTGTTTATAGCGGATAAACACTGAACGACTCACTGAAGATTCTTAATGGATGGTACACCAGCGTCAATAAGAATCTTCTCGGGTTGAGTAGCACTTGTGATTCTTAGACTTGAGATGCCATTGAGGGCACATGAGACATCTTCTACACTTAGATGACAGTCACGTCACAGATCTATTTAGATCAGACCTCCGCATGTTCGTTGGGTGTAGACAGATCCTCAGGGTGTCCTATGTGTATCAAGATAGGATCCGTCAGTTCTGTGTATCAGAGCATAGGTAGTCCATATGATTAGCAATCAGATAAAACCATGGGCCCGTGGTAAAGTTTAGAAGCTAGTTCTAAACATACTTTTAGAGATTGCTAATGGAATAGTCGACTGGATAATCCCCATAGAGATTTGACGTTTACATATGTATCTCTGGGATATATCCGGATACCTGTGACGGAGGAATTATACATTTTCCATGACCTCGACCTGTATGGTTCAGCGAGATTGTCCGTGATCGTCATAATCTACGGGTGGATAGATTATGGACACGAAATTAGATTTCGTGACGGATATACCTGAATCTAGAGAGTCTCAATAATGAAACATACTCGTAGAGCACTAGAGAAACATTAATAAATAATATTGATTATTTATAAAGTCGTTTAAAGGTTAAACGCAAAATACATGCTGAAGGGACCCGATAGTCATTTGCCTTATTATTGTGTATTTACATTTAATACTTGATTAATTTAAATACATATTAATTAATAGTCAAAATGAGTTATTTGACTTATATCCTAATTGAATATATTTTTTTAATATTTAATGTAAATATTTTACATATATTTAATATATTTGTATTTGATTAATTAATTGATTATTTAATTGTTAAATGATTAAATTAATTAAAATATAAATATCTTACATTAGGATATTTAAAGTAAATGATATTAGTTGCCTTTGTTGACTTAATTAAATATCTAATAAAGTTGTTTTTAGATATTTATGCAAGTTGACTAAATAAACTTGAAATGAAAATCAAATTACATAACTTGTATTTCATTTGATGAAATTCGGCCAAGGCCTTTTGGTAACAAGTATATATTGTTATTTCATTTCATTTACACTTAACCTAATACACTTTACTAAAAGAAACTCCATTGAAGAAACTTAAAAAAAGCTTGAGAAAGAAAGAAAGATCAAAGAAAGCTTGGAATTTCAGGAAGTTTTTCAAACATCCTATTAGAAAGGAAAATGTTCCTTAGGTTCTAGGCTTCAACATGTGATGTTCTTAGATTATTTCTTTCTTTATTTCTTTGTGTTTTTGTTGATGGAAGTTTGATTGAAGTGTTGAGCATGTATGGTGAAGGAAGGTTGTGACTATTGTAGTTATAAACATTCTTTTAAGGTTTTGGAAACCATGTTGCTAATATAGAGTTGTTGACCCACTCTTAGATGACCTAGATTTGATCTTGAGTTGTTTCAATGTGTTGAGACTTGGATTGGATGGAAGAATGATGATTGAAGTAATTGATTTAATGTATTTGGTCTAATTTGTCCAATTTGTGGAAATTGAAAAATTAGGGTTCATAACCAATTCCAAATTTGGGGATTTTCATATATGTTGTGTATTTGGATGTGTATATGATGCATATAAAGTTTCATGTTGATTGGATTACATTTGGATGTGATTTGAGACATGAAATAACAAAAGGCACAAAATGCCCACCATTGGGAGCATTCGGCCAAGGAATTAAAATTTGGGGATTTTGGTGCTTTTGGTCTTTTGATGTTTTGAACATGCTAAGTTCATCTTAGAAATGATTTAGAATCATTCAAAATTGATTAGATCAACTTCGGACTAAAATGGACAAAATACCAAAGTAAGGGTAATTTGGTAAATTCACTTAAATATGATTTATTGAATTTTATTTCATAATTTGATTATTGGAATATTAAATAAATATGTTTATTTAATTAATCCGAGAAAAAGTTTTGAAATCGGAAAATACGATTTTCCACCGCTTCCGCTGCGTTACCAGATTCACCGCCTAAAAACCCCTACAAGTTTTTCAGGAAAGCCAAGCTTTCACCGATTATAATTATGGGAATATCATTTCCAAGAAATGACATATTATCATTATTTCATAGGACCTTCTTATATACACAAGAATCATTTCGTTTTGAATTAAATCATAAACCATTATGATTACATCAAAACGATAATAACAAGAACCTAATGCTTGCTTCAATCCAGACATGGATCGAATAACCTGCAAACCTTGTTTGCTAGTTTTGGTACGACAAAACCGACATGATATTGTAAACATCCTCCAAAAGGTTTCCTTTTCAGGAAAGCGATTTTCCCGTTCAGATGACATATTTCATAAATGAAACATGCAGCATTAGCAAGCATTATCCAAATAGATATACCGTGGCAACCGGTAAAAGGTTGAATCGTAATCAACACAATGTTGATAACGATACCTTTCCGCTAAAAGCCTAGCTTTGTACGTTGGTATGTTGCCATCCATGTATGTCTTCCTTGAAGACTTATATAGTACCAATAGGCACAATGCCTTGCGATACAACAACTAGTGTCTAAACTTAGTTTATATACATGGAATCCATTTCGGATTCATGGCACTTTGCCATAATAGGGAGTCGATACCTTGTATCACTTCCTCATACGTAGTCAGTTGGTATACCTCAATAAGATTAACATCCTTATGAGGCGAGATCAGAAACCTATACCCCAGATTATTTTCTGAATCTCTCCGACTTACGCGGTTCTTGTGTATTCGAAGATTATTGGTATAGTTTCATCCTTGATGAACTATTTATGTTCCATTAAGGATTGGTGCCTGGAACAGTATCACTCTTATTTTCATCGAGTTATACTATCCTCCCACTTACCACTGCATATCGGTATTCCTCTTAGGAAAACCGCATGGTGAGCAACAATTAAATTGTTCACTTATGAGATGTATAAGTACTATACTTTGGTATCCCTAGGATAACCTATAATTGGCACTTATCCAATTTGGGTTTTAGTTTGGTATCATCCAAACATATGCCTAGCATTCCCAAATTTATAGGAATGAGAAAATCCAGTTTCTTTCCTGTTCATATCTAATATGAAGTCTGTCAAATAGAATTTTATGGAACCTTATTCTAAATAAGTTTTGCACTCTTAATGTGTATCCGTTGAAGGAAATGGTAGCTCAGAGCGACTCATGATTAACCTTATCATGTCCAACAAATTTCGGTTACTCTGTTCGGACACACCGTCAAATTGATGTGTTCCGGGAAGAGTCCTCATTGAAAGAATACTATACTCTTTCAAGTATATTAGAAACTTATTGCTTAAGTATTTTCCATTACGGTCTTACCGTGACGGTTTAATACTTTAGCCGATCTGTTTGTCTATTTCGTGTCGAAACTGTAAAAGTTTCCGATTTATGTTCTTCAAAAGAAACACATAACCATAACGCGATGCCACATCCGTAAAGGTCACAAAATATTCATATCCACATCCAGCTAGCTAGACATGGGCCCACTTGCTTCACTATGAACTAGGGCTAACAGATCGGTGGCATTTACACTTTTACCAAGTAAATAGTGTTTTAGGCACTTTGCCCAATAAACTAGATTTGTAGACTTTATTTGAATAGAATCAAATTAGTCCTAGTACCCACTCTTCGAAAGTGTGGATATACGATTCTTGTTTAATTGTGTCCCAGACAACAATGCCACAATAAAGTCTCTTCTGATCAAATCAGTTTGAGCTATTTGTTTGTCATCTTATATGTTTGAGATTTATTTATATTCAAAATATAAATGCTGTTATTTCACATATAATGTGTTTATCTCAATATCATCTATATATAATGAAAGACTTTAGTGTTCTAGAATATAAAGGTAAATCCGTAACGGATAAACACTGATATGGAGATAATGTATCTAGTCAAACTAGTTACATTATAACAATTTCCAAATTTAGGTACAAACCCAAAGGGTAGTTCCTAAATATAGGTATCTACGGTTAAAACAGCGACTTTCGTCCCGTTTCCAAATCGCAGATAATTCTCAATAGATGTCAGTATCCTGCTCATAGCAGATTCTGAACATCAGTACATATTTATGTATCACACTAAGTATTTAAAATCCAATTTCAATACTAGTAGTGAACATATTTATGACAAACATATTTGAAGTCAGAGCCTTGCTCGTCTTCAATTCCTTCATGTCTGCTTTGTCCAAACTGCAGTCACGCTTCCGCGATTCCGTTTGCCACAATTTAGGCAGACATTTTGGGATATGTCCTTTATCTTCCCAAAGATTATAATGATTTTGCCTTTGCCTATTTCAACACCCTAGAAGTCTTTGGCCAAGCCTCGGGTTTCTAGAATATCGAAGTAAGGTGTGCCTTGCGCAACTTGTCTTATTGGAAATTTTGACTTTGTCTCATTGAGAATAGTCATTAACTCTCCAAGAGTTATTATTGCAATTTTAGTACTTCTAAAATCTAAGTATAGATTTATGAAGATCCTTCAATTTCAGTATCATACTTTAAGGATCTAATCCTTAGTTTTGATTAAGAAATTAAGGAGTCTACTGCGACAAGCTAAATGGATTAAGCACTAAAGTTATCATCACATAAATCTTCCAAAGATTATGCTATACTATTTGCTTAACTCCGGGCTTAGGCATAATATGTTATTTTATCAAATAAAGTAACTTATTAATTTCCAGGACCATCCTGAAACTTTATTCCCAATTTGAAAAATTAAACCATTTAAATACATTTTCCCAAGGATTATGTTTTAAATGTCAATCTTTCAATTTTATCTTGATTCTTATAGTCCAACTATTTAATCAACGATTTCAGGTACTTTTTATTATAATGATTACTATAGTCCAACTATTTAATAAATTATAATTGAATTGTTTGAATACATTCCAACTGTTAATTAAAACAACGTTTAAATATTAGTCCAACTAACATTTAATTTATATGACGAAATGATATTTGATATGAGCGCGTATGGCAAGTAATTAAACGAATATTGCAAATTCAAAGTACTAATTCTCGAATTAAATTAAACTACATAATTAAATCCAATTCAATTTGTATTTAATACTAATTCGCTATTTAATTCCAAATTAAATATTACACTTTATTAATAAACCTTTTACGACTTAAATTCCAAATTTAATCGTTACGGGTCTCAAAGCCCGATTAACGTCCAACGTTAATTTAATTAAAGTCCAATGGGCTTTTAATTAATTTCTTAAGGCGTGGACTTTTGGTCAACTCGGGTCAAACCGAATAACCAAAGTCCAATCCGGGAATTACCCCATAAGCCTAGAAATCAATTTAGGCCCATTAGGCCCAATTAAACTTTAAAGGTCCATGAGTCGCATTTGGGCTTTATGGAAGCGGTTTTGGGCCTAATTGGATCCAACCAATTTTGCCTAAACCCAACGTAGTACAACCAAGCCCAATAAGCCCAATTACAACACTTAAGCCCAATTTCACAAAATAGGCCCAAATAATTTAATTCCAAAATTCCAAAATTCTCAATTAAATTACTCAAAGTGCATAACACAATTAATTACCCAAATCAATATTTCCAAAACATAAATTTTTCAAATTAATCATGCTCATTAACATTAAATCATGTCCAACACAATTTAACAAAAATCAAACCCAATTACATGCTCTTTAAGTCTCGACTTTAGGGTTTATTTGTCAAATTGCAAATCCAATCCAATTGAATCCAATTAAACATTCAATCAATATACCCAACATGATTCTAACTCATCCAATGAATCAAAAATCAAAAATCACCAAGAATTAGGGCCATGTCATTCTCGGCCAAGCTAAGATATTTGGGCAAATTTATTCCAAACAACATTTGATCAAATTGATCCAATCAGTCTTCAATAAAAACACATTTAAGCATATTCATTCATCCAATTTCATAAATTCATGCTCAAAATCAATTTACCCAAATTTTAAGCCCTAATCAAATTTCATGCTTTTCAATCGCTCTGATACCATTGTTGGAGTTTCTACGGCCCCGAGGATCGAATAAAAAGTAAGAAATAAGTGCGCGAATACAACGAGGGAGTTGCGGAATACTCACATCGATCGGTTGAGCGACACGGCGATGAACAAAAATTTCTTTTCTGCCCACTGCAGCTCACGGCAGTTCACTGGTTTCCTCCTCCAAGAATTCGGCCATTGATGTCCATAAAAGCTCCAAGCTTTGTCATGGTGATTCCAAGCTCATGGGTGGACTTCCCTATCACTTTCGCATGTCTCTCGGAGTGCTAGCTCTTGATGATTTTGCCGTAAAATCATCACACTTTGCTTCCATTTTCTCCCTTGGCTCTCGGCAGTGGGCTGCCAAACCAGAAGAAAAACAGCCCCTAAAGGGCGTGAGAGAGATGAAGAGCAAGAGAAAGAGTTGTGTGTTTGGTTTCTAAATTTTGTGTATCTTATACACAAATGTGAATTTCAAATTCATTTACAATGAATTTGGCTTTCAAAAAGCCAAGCAATAAAAGCTTGCCAACCACACACATCACTTCCCATCAATAAATGAATAGTGACTGACGTCAATCACTCAAAGTGAAAGACATCTATCACTTGATTGACGAATGATGTGACGCTAGATGCGACTAGCGATTTGACGCTTGATTTGACTTGCGTGCCGCACTCGAATTCGAAATGCGAATGCGCTAGCAAACAATCCCGGGCTCGGGTTCGCTAATTCCAAATTAACGAAATTTCCGTTGCGACGCAATTAAATCTAATTTAATTAAATAATCATGCCTAGCATAATTACTATTTACGTCGCTAACAAATTAATTCTAAATTAATTTGTTCGCCCGAATCAAAATCTAATTTCAATTCCACGTCGAAATCAAATTTCGTTTAATATATCGAATATATTATTTTATCGATTAATTCCAAAATAATCGTTATCTCTCTTAATTGATATTTTTATCTCAGATAAAATATCTCCGCAATTAATCCCAGATTAATTTTCTCTCTCTTCTAATTAATCCCAGATTAATTAAAGTGCGAGTCATACGTCATCGGTGAATCTTCGGGAAGCGACCTATGAGATCCCCGGATATGTTGGCAGTATATTCGGTCGTCGGACTATCCGAACACGTAAGTACCTAGTACTACACTCTTACCGATTTACAAGACAAGGTTGGCTTCTAGCAAAGCGCCATGCCTACCCAATTCTTCAGAAATATCCTTACAGGAAATATACGGATCTATATCAGCCGTAGTATATGTAATATTGCGTATGTCGATCCAGTATTAGATGATCACGTGCTAGGCATGGGGCTGGAATTGTGTCTGCCCCGTACGAAACACATATTGGATGTCTGGTAACTAGTCTCTATAATCAGATATACATGACTTAGTCATAATATCCCAATAGCTGTAGCATTTAAGAGAACCAGTCCCGTATCCTACGTGACCATCATCTCCATATGACTGGAGTGATACTTCCGTCTTGACATCACACCCAACACACTACGATTCTCGATATACCCAGAAGAGGCGTACACAGATGCTGGTTAAAGCCCTGGACGACCAAAACCAAAGTATATTGATTGTCGTAAGTATTAGCGGTGCAAGTCTCAGGTTAAGACCAAATACACCTACCCTGATTTCGGACTTCCATAGACACATAGTCATACTTCCAAAGGAATTCCGAGGGGGTCTATCCAGAGCGAAACTATTTTCCATACCATCGGTAAAACACAACCTCCTATTACATTTGCATGAGTATCCAATACCCAAATATATGACAACTATGCCGTTATACCCTCACAACGCGCACAAGTGTAATACTAGTCTTTTACGCATTATCGATGTCCAATCTCGATAATACTCTGACTAGGGATATTTAATGATTTATCCTTAGTGGACTGATACTGTCTCATATCATTCTCAATCCAGGAACAAATCATAAGGAACTCCTATCATTTATATATCTTGGTGATCTAATCACAAATGATAAGAGAGCAATCTCATTTGTCACATAGTTAATTTGTACAACAACACTATGATCTGTACAAATAGTGACGCTATGGGTCATAATTGTCCAACAACGGAAACAGCTTCGCACTGGATAGACCTATCAGAATCCCATTGGTAGTATGACTATGTGTCTATGAGAATCTGATTCAGGGTAGGTGTATTTGGTCTTAACTTGAGACTTGCATCGCTAGTACTTGCGACAATCAATACGCTTTGGTTTTGGTCGTCCAGGACTTTAACAGGTTCTATGTACGTCTCTTCTGGTTTATTGAGAATCGTAGTGTATTGTGTGTGATGTCAAGAAGAAAGTATCACTTCAGTCATATGGAGATGATGATCACGCATGGATACAAAACTGGTTCTCTATTATGTTGCAACTATCGGGATAATATGACAAGGTCATGATTATCCGATTATATAGACTTGTTGCTTGTGATCCGATATAGGCTTCGTACGGGGCAGACACTGTTCCAGCCCCAGGCCTTGCGTGTGACATCCGATACTGGATCACAATAAGCAATACTACATATACTACGCCTAACAAAGATTATATATTCCTTAAAGAATATTTCTGGAGAATTGAGTAGGCACGTCGCTTGCTAGAAGCCAACCATGTCTCGTAAATCGGTAAGAATGTGGTACAAGGTACGCACGTGTTCGGATATAGTCCGACGACCAAACTTATTGCCAACATATCCAGGGTGTTGGACAATTATGACCCATAGCGTCACTATTTGTACAGATCATGGTGTTGTTGTACAAATTAACTATGTGACAAAGGAGATTGAACTCTTATCATTTGTGATTAGATCACCTAGATGTATAAATGATAGGAGGTCCTTATGATTTATTCCTGGATTGAGAATGATATGAGACAGTATCAATCCACGAAGGATAAATCATTAAATATCCATAGTCAGAGTATTATCGAGATTGGACATCGATAAATACGTAAAAGACTAGTATTACACTTGTGCGCGTTGTGAGGGCACAACTGCATAGTTCTCATATATTTGGGTATAGGATACTCGTGCAAGTGTAATAGGAGGTTGTGTTTTACCGATGGTACGGGAAACAGCTTAACTCTGGATAGACCCCCTCAGAATTCCTTTGGTAGTATGACTATGTGTCTATGGAAGTACGAAATCAGGGTAGGTGTATTTGGTCTTAACCTGAGACTTGCACCGCTAATACTTGCGACAATCAATATACTTTGGTTTTGGTCGTCCAGGGCTTTAACCGGTTTCTGTGTACGCCTCTTCTGGGTATATCGAGAATCGTAGTGTGTTGGGTGTGATGTCAAGACAGAAGTGTCACTCCAGTCATATGGGGTTGATGATCGCGTAGGGATACAGAACAGGTTCTCTAAAAAGGTAACAACCGTCGGGATAATATGACTTGGTCATGATTATCCGATAATAAAGAGACTAGTTGCTCGTAATCCGATATATGCTTCGTACGGGCCAGACACTGTACCAGCCCCATGCCTTGCATGTGATCATCCGATACTGGATCGAAATACGCAATACTACGTATACTACGTATACTACGTATACTACGTATACTACGTATACTACGCCTGATATATATCCTTAATTCCTGTAAGGATATTTCTGGAGAATTGGGTAGGCATGGCGCTTTGCTAGAAGCCAACCTTGTCTTGTAAATCGGTACAAATGTAGTACTAGGTACTTACGTGTTCGGATAGTCCGACGACCGAATTTACTGCCAACATATCCGGGGATCTCATGGGTCGCTTCCCAAAGTTTCACCGATGACGTATGACTCGCACCTTTAATTAATCTGGGATTAATAAGATGAGAGAGAAAATTAATCTGGGATTAATTACGGAGATATTTTATCTGGGATAAAATATCATTTAAAGAGAGATAACGGTTAATTTGGAATTAGTCGATAAATAAATATATTCGATATATTAAGCGAAATTGGATTTCGACGCGGAATTAAAATTAGATTTTAATTCGGGCAAACGAATTAATTTAGAATTAATTCGTTAGCGACGTGAATAGTGACTTCACTAGGCGTAATCATTTAATTACGTCGCAACGAAAAATTCATTAATTTGGAATTAGCGATCCCGAGCCCGGGATTGTTTGCGAGGGCATCATATTTCGAATTCGAGTGCGGCACGCAAGTCAAATCAAGCGTCAAATCACTAGTCGCATCAAGCGTCAAATGATATGTCACTTTGAGTGATGTGATTGATTGATGGATTGATTGATTGATGTTAGTGGTTGGCATTTATGGCTTTTATTGTTTGACTTTTTAAAGCCAAAAATTTGGTATATGTTTTTGGAAAATGAATTACCAAAAACCAATTACACAATTATCTCTCTCTCTCCTCCAAATTCTCTTCATCTTTCTCGCCCATTTGGGCATTTTCTGGTTCTGTTTTGCTGGGCAAAATCGAGCATGAGGGAAGCTAAAGGTCATAATTTTTTGGCAAAATCAAGAGTGCTAGCACACTACGAAGTCATGCGAAGGTGATAGGGAAGTCCACCCATGAGCCGGGAATCATTTGACGAAGCTTGGAGCTTGGATTCTTGATGATCAAAGCCGAAAATGAAGAGCCAATAGCAGCCCACTGCCGAGCAAAACAATGAGCATAATTCGATTTTTGTTGCCTCCCGCATCGCTCAACCGATCGATGTGAGTATTCCGCAACTCCCTCGTTGTATTCACACTTATTTTCATGCTTGTTTATTGATCCTTGGGACCTTAGCAAACTCCAACAATGGTATCATGAGCAAGGAAAAACATGAAATTGATTTAGGGCTTAAAATTGGGTAAATTGTATTTGAGCATGTTTTAATGAAATTGGATGAATTAGTATACTTAAATATGTTTTAATTGAAAGTTGATTGGATTAATTTGTTGAAATTTTGTTTGGAACAAATTTGCCCAAAATTTTGGTGTTGACCAAAAATGTGAAGTGCCCTAATTGTCTTGGAATTTTGTTTTTTGATTCATTTGATGACTTGAAAACAATTGGGGATGTTGATTTAACGTTGATTTGGATTCAATTGGATTAGGTTTAAAATTGGACATGAAAATCCCCTTTGGCCGAGACTTTATGAAGCATGAATGGGTTTGATTTTTTTGTTAAATTGTGTTGGACATGATTTAATGATGATAAGCATGATTAATTAGGCTAATTTGATGTTTTGGAAATATCGATTTGGGTAATTAATTATGTTATACACTTTGTTTAATTAAATTGGGAATTTGGAATTTGGAAATTTAATTATTTTGGGCCTAATTTTGGAAATTGGACTTTTAAAGTTGTAATTGGGCTTATTGGGCTTGGTTGTACTAAGTTGGGTTTATGCAAAATTGGTTGGATCCAATTAGGCCCAAAACCACTTCCATAAAGCCCAAATGCGACTAATGGACCTTAATAATTTAATTGGGCCTAATGGGCCAAACTCCCAGATTGGACTTTGGTTATTGGGTTTGACCCGAGTTGACCAAAAGTCCACGCCTTAAGAAATTAATCAAAAGCCCATTGGACTTTAATTAAATTGACGTTGGACGTTAATCGGGCTTTGAGACCCGTAGCGATTAAATTTGGAATTTAAGTATTAAAAGGTTTATTAATAAAGTGTAGTATTTAATTTGGAATTAATTAGCGAATTAGTATTAAATACATATTAAATTGGATTTAATGTTGTAGTTTAATTTAATTCGAAAATTCGTACTTTGTGTACTTATTCGCAAAACGAGTTTGACTAGCGCAAAATCAAATCGTTGTTTGAACATTGGATGATCACTAATTATCAAATTAATTAATTTGATTAGATTGATTGATAACATGCTTGTGTGAATACATGGTTGCGATGCATGAATATTGTATATCAGATGGATATTAGATGGGTGGGACAATTTTAGAAATTATTGTAATAAATTTGATTTATTAAATTGGACCTGCGTGTCCAGCCTTATTACCTCCTTATTCTTTGTATTCTCTTCTCACCTACTCCCCTCAATGTAAATGAGGTTTCTTTAGAAGTGTAGTGTAACGGGTAGAAGTAATACATGTGCTAGCAGGAGAGATAAAATGAGAGATTTGATCCAGGATCAATGTGTAAAGTATCCATCCGCATATCATTATTATTTATTATACGCGCTTTATTATGTGTTTAGAATGCATGTTTAAGGGTGTATGATGATGAGACCTTAATAAAGATAATAAATTGGTTGCCAATTTGCACTTGAAAAACCCTCGCAAAATATTAAGCGTCTTTCCCTCCATTGAGTGATTCTCACTCAAGATCCGAGACTGGCATTGGCTTGTTGGCCAAAGTCAAGACCTTTGTCAGTCGAGGATGTGTTTGAATCACGAGAGCTTTGTTCCATATTGGTGTCTTGTCCAATTTGTGGTTTGTTGGCCAAAGTTAAGACCACTTCTTGTCCATCAACATTGATTACGAAGCTTTCCATGGTCAATGGGCCGCGCTTAACTGGGATCACTAAGTTTGTTGTGCCAAAGCCAAGGCTTAGTTGATTCAGAGGAAAAATGTTAGGTAATACATTGGATGTATTGGCATATATAAGATATATGTTTCAGACTTGGAAGTCCCCCTATTGGATCCAGGAATTGGATTGGATCCAGGAATTGGATTGGATCCAATTGATCTTAGAGATCTACCTAGTTAATTATCATACAATTTGTTGGCCAAAGTCAAGATTGTGTGATATTTAACGGGATCCTAGCCCGCTAGGAAACACGGTTTCCCGAGTACTCGACAGAGGGTTAGAGAGATATTTTATCTGGGATAAAATATCATTTAAAGAGAGATAACAATTAATTTGAAATTAGTCGATAAATAAATATATTCGATATATTAAGCGAAATTGGATTTCGACGCAGAATTAAAATTAGATTTTAATTCGGGCGAACGAATTAATTTAGATTTAATTCGTTAGCGACGTAAATAGTGACTTCGCTAGGCGTAATCATTTAATTACGTCGCAACGGAAAATTCGTTAGATTGGAATTAGCGAACCAGAGCCCAGGATTGTTTGCGAGCGCATTCGCATTTCGAATTTGAGTGCAGCACGCAAGTCAAATCAAGCGTCAAATCGCTAGTCGCATCAAGTGTCAAATCACATGTCACTTTGAGTGATGTGATTGATTTGATTGATTGATGGATTGATTGATTGATGTTAGTGGTTGGCATTTATGGCTTTTATTGTTTGACTTTTTAAAGCCAAAAATTTGGTATATGTTTTTGGAAAATGAATTACCAAAAACCAATTACACAATTATCTCTCTCTCTCCTCCAAATTCTCTTCATCTCTCTCGCCCATTTGGGCATTTTCTTGTTCTATTTTGCTGGGAAAAACCGAGCATGAGGGAAGCTAAAGGTCATGATTTTATGGCAAAATCAAGAGTGCTAGCACACTTTGAAGTCATACGAAGGTGATAGGGAAGTCCACCCATGAGCCGAGAATCATTTGACGAAGCTTGGAGCTTGGATTCTTGATGATCAAAGCCGAAAATGAGGAGCCAACAGCAGCCCACTGTCGAGCAAAACAATGAGCATAATTCGATTTTTGTTGCTTCCCGCGTCGCTCAACCGATCGATGTGAGTATTCCGCAACTCCCTCGTTGTATTCGTACTTATTTTCATGCTTGTTTATTGATCCTTGGGACCTTAGCAAACTCCAAAAAATCCCTGGGTCGCTTCCTGAAGATTCACCGATGACGTATGACTCAAACATAATTAATATGGGATTAATTAAAAGAGAGAGAAACTTAATCTAGGATTAATTACGGTAAGATTTTATCTGTGATAAAATTCAATTAATAGAGAGAGAATGATTAATTCAGAATTAATTGATAAAATAATATATTCGATATATTAAATGAAATAAGATTTCATAACAGAATTAAAATTGGATTTTAATTCGCGCGAACAGATTAGTTTAGAATTAATTCGCGAGTGACTTTAATAGTAATTTTGCTAGGCATAATTATTTAATTAAATTTGATTTAATTGAGTCGCAACGGAAAATTCATTAATTCAGAATTAACGAACCCGAGCACATGATGTGTTTGCGGGCCCACTCGGATTTTGAATCAAGTGGGGCCCACATCAAGTCACATCATTAGTCAATTTTGTGATGGAAGTCACATCAACTTTTGTGATGTGTGTCAAGTCACTTTTTGGTGATGGAGGTGGTTGAGAGCATTAAATGAAATTTTGCTCTCAACACACTTGGTTGGTTTTTGGAAAATCATAACATACACAAAATTTGAAAAACAAAAAAAAACACTCTTCCTCTCCAACTCTCTCATTGCTGAGAATAGCAAGGCACCAAAGGAAGAATTTTGTTGCAATTTTCTTCCAAAGCTAGCACTTAAAGAATCATACAAAGGTGTTAGGGAAACCTTTCCCATTGAGTTTGGAATTCACCCTTCAAGCTTGGAGCTTCACATACAAATCAAAAAGGATCTTGGAGCACTTCCAAAGGAGCCAAATTTTTTTTTTATTATCAACACATCCAAGAAACCGATCAAAGTGAGTATAATTTCCGCAACTTAACTTTGAGTATTCATTTGTTTCATGCTTATATGTTCTTGGGAATGATCTTAGAGACCCAACAATGGTATCATTATCCTATTTAAGCATGAAACGAACTTAGGGGTCTTAATCTAAAATTTTGGTATTTTTGATTTGAGCATGATTTAATCAAATTGTTTGTTTGAGTATGCTTAGATAATGTTAACTTAGATTTATGCATGATCAATTTTATGAAAAATTAATTGGATTAATTTTCCCCAAATTGCTAGGCTTGGCCGAATGTAACATGAACCCTAATGTCATGGTGATTTTGATTTTTGGACTATTGGATGTGTTTAAAATGATTGGATAAATTGATTTGTGATTTAATTGGAATGAAATCAAAATTAATGAAGAAAAATCCATATTGTCGTGACATATAGAGCATGTAAATGAGTTGATTTTATTTCAATTGTGTTGGACATGAATTGAATATAATAAAACATGATTAATTATGTAAATTGGTATTTTGATAATGTTAATTTAAATAATTAATTATGGCTAAACACTTTAATGAAATAAATTGTGATATTTGGAATATTAGAATTTAATTAGTTAGGCTTAATTTGGAATTGGGCTAAAATTGTTGTATTTGGGCCTAATGGGCTTGGTTGGGCCAAGTTGGTTTATGACAATTGGATTGTATCCAAATTGGTCCTAAACCATTCCATTAAATCCAAATATAATAAATGGGCCTTTTAAAATTTAATTGGGCCTAATGGGCCAAAATTAATTTTGTGGCAAAGGGTGATTCTTTATTGGGCTTTGGTTGCCAAAGTCCATGCCTTAATAAATTAATTGAAAGCCCATTGGACTTTAATTAAATTGACATTGGATGTTAATTGGGCATTGAGACCCATTAAGATTAGATTTAGAATCTAAGTCGTAAAGGCGTATTAAAAGTGTAATTATTTAATTTGGAATTAAATATAGAATTAATATTGAATACAAATTAAATTGGATTTAAAATTATAGTTCGATATAATTCAAGAATACACACTTGGAGTACTTATTCTTAAAACGAGTTGGACTCGCGCAAATCAAATCGTTGTTGAACATTGGATGATCACTTAATTCAAAGATTAATTAATTTTATTAGATTGATTGAATAACATGCTTTGTGTGAATACGTGGATGTAATGTATAAATAATGTATATCAGATGGATATTATATGGGTGAGGGCAATTTTGGAAATTGTTGCAATAAATTTAGAATTTATTAAATTGGACCTGCGTGTCCAGCCTTTATCTCTCGATTCTTTGTAATTCTCTTCTCACCAGTTCCCCTCAATGTAATGAGGTTTCTTTATTTTATTATGTAATTGGGTAGAAGTTAGAATAGTGCTAGCCGTGGAGAGGAAAAGAGAGTGATTTGTTCTAGGAACAATTTGTGAAATTTCCATCCGCATATCATTATTAATTAATTTATCGCGCATTATTATGCTTTTAGAATGCATGCTTAAGGGTGTATGATGAGACCTAATCAAAGATAATTAATTGGTTGCCAATTACGTGAAAAAGCCTCAACAAATATTAAGTGTTTTCCTTTCATTGAGTGATTCATTCTCAAGATTGGCATTGGTTTGTTGGCCAAAGTCAAGACCTTTGTCCATCGCGGATGTGTTTGAATCATGAAGGCTTTGTTCCATATCGTATGTCTTGCCCAATTTGTGATTTGTTGGCCAAAGTCAAGATCACTTCTTGTTCATCGACATCGATTACGAAGCTTTCCAAAGTCAATGGGTCCCGCTTAACTGGAATCATTAAGCTTGTTGAGCCAAAACCAAGGCTTAGTTGATTCAGAGGAAAAGGTTAGGAAAATATATTGGATATATTGGCATATATATTGTATATATGTTTCGTGTTGGACAATTATGACCCATAACATCGCTATTTGTACAGATCATGGTGTTGTTGTACAAATTAACTATGTGACAAAGGAAATTGCCCTTTTATCATTTGTAATTAGATTACCAAGATGTATAAATGATAGAAGGTCCTTATGATTAGTTTCGAAGTGAGATGATATGAGACAGTATCAATCCACGAAGGTTTAATCATTAAATATCCCTAGTCAGAGTATTATCGAAATTTGACATCGATAATGCGTAAATGACTAGTATTACACTTGTGTGCGTTGTTGGAGCATAACATCATAGTTCTCATATATTTGGGTATTGGATACTCATGCAAGTGTAATAGGAGGTTGTGTTTACCAATGGTACGGAAACGGCTTTGCTCTGGATAGACCCCTCGGAATTCCATTGGTAGTATGACTATCTGTCTATGGAAGTCCGAATCAGGGTAGGTGTATTTGGTCTTAACCTGAGACTTGCACCGCTAATACTTGCGACAATCAATATACTTTGGTTTTGGTCTTCCAAGGCTTTAACAGACTCTGTGTATGCCTCTTCTGGGTATATTGAGAATCATAGTGTATTGGGTGTGATGTCGAGATGGAAGTATCACTCCAGTCATAGTGGAGATGATGATCACGTAGGATACATAACTGGTGCTTTTTTATGCTGCAGCTATCAGGAAATTATGACTAGGTCATTTTTATCCGATTATAGAGACTAGTTACCAGAGATCCGATTTGTGCTTCGTACGGGGCAGACACAATTCCAGCCCCAGGCCTAGCACGTGACATCCGATACTGGATCATAATATGCAATACTATGTATACTACGCCTGATATAGATCACATATTCCTTTAAGAATATTTCTGGAGAATTGGGTAGGCACGGTGCTTTGCTAGAAGCCAACCATGTCTTGTAAATCGGTAAAAACGTAGTACTAGGTACGTACTTGTTCAGATAGTCCGACTACCGGATTTACTGCCAACATATCTTGGGATCTCATGGGTCGCTTCTCGAAGATTCACCGATGACGTATGACTCGCACTTTATTAATCTGGGATTAATTAGATGAGAGAGAAAATTAATCTGGGATTAATTACGGAGATATTTTATCTGGGATAAAATATTATTTAAAAGAGAGAGAACGATTAATTTGGAATTAATCGATAAATTAATATATTCGATATATTATACGAAATTGGATTTCGACGCGGAATTAAAATTAGATTTTAATTCGGGCAAACGAGTTAATTTAGAATTAATTCGTTAGCGACGTGAATAGTAATTTTGCTAAGAAAAATTATTTAATTAAATTTGATTTAATTACGTCGCAACAGAAAATTCTTTAATTCGGAATTAGCGAATCCGAGCCCGGGAGTGTTTGCGGGCCCACTCGCATTTCGAATCAAGTGCGGCCCACAAGTCACATCAAGCGTCAAATCACTAGTCAATCAAGTGATGGATGTCTTGTCACTTTGAGTGATTGACAACTTGTCACTTTTGAGTGATTGATGGTGGTGGTTAGATGGCTTAAATGCCATATACCATTTTTTGAATTTGGTATATCATTAATTGATTTAGGAAATCAAAAGCAACTAACACATTTCTTCCTCCTCTCTCCACTCTCTCGGCATTGGGCCATTTTTTTCTCCAAAAATCTGCAATTGCCGAGAACAAGGAGAAGCAAAGGGAAAGATTTGCGGCAAATTTTTCGAGGTGCTAGCACACATTATGAGTCTTACGAAGGTGATAGGGAAACCCACCTATGGGCATGGAATGCACAACAAGCTTGGAACTTGGAGATTCAAAATTGGAGCACAAAATGGAGGCCAAAACCGTGAGCTTCATGGAGGAAAAGCTTGAAAATTTTTGTTGTTCCTCGCATCGCAAAAGCCGATCATTATAAGTATGATTCCGCCATACTTCTTTTGAGTATTCACACATGTTTTCATTGCTTGAATCGATCTTGGAACTAACCTAGAAACCCAACAATGGTATCAGAGCCATTTTGAGCAAGAAATATACTTAGGGTAAAATTTGGGTAAATTGGATTTGAACATGTTTTGACTAAATTACTTGTTTGAGCATGCTTGTATATGGATGACTTGGAGTTGTTTGTGATCAATTTTGTGAAAAATGGATTGGATCAATTTTTCCCCAAAATGCTAGGCTTGGCTGAAACACAACACTACCTTAATGTCATGGTGATTTTGTGTTTTTGATCATTGAATGAGTTGAAATCATTTGGGTAATGTTGATTTAAGATTTAATTGGATTAAAACCGAATCGGACAAAGAAATCCCCAAATTCCCGTGAATGATGTAGCATGGAAAATGATTGATTTTTGATTCAATTGTGTTGGACATAAGTTGATGATGATAAGCATAATTAATTGTATAAATTGGTGTTTTGAAAATGTTAATTTGGATAATTAATTATGGCCATACACTTTAGGTTAATTAAATTATGAAATTTGGAATTTTGGTAATTTAATTAATTGGGCCAAATTTGGAATTGGGCTTGTAAAGTTGTAATTGGGCTTAATGGGCTTGGTTGGGCCAAGTTTGGTTTAGGCTAATTGGTTGGATCCAATTGGGCCCAAAACCATATCCATAAAGTCCAAATATGACTTAATGGACCTTTAATTTTAATTGGGCTTAATGGGCCTAAATTGGTTTCTTGGCAAATAAGGGTGATTCCTTAAATGGGCTTTGGTATTTAGCTTTGACCCATATTGACCAAAGTCCATGCCTTATGAAATTAATTGAAAGCCCATTGGACTTTAATTAAATTGACATTGGATGTTAATTGGGCTTTGAGACCCGTAACGATTAGATTTTGAATCTAAGTCGTAAAGGCACATTAAAAAATGTAATTATTTAATTTAGAATTAAATATAGAATTAGTATTAAATACAAATATAATTGGATTAATATTGTAGTTTAATATAATTCAAGAATTCGTACTTTGATTACTTATTCGCAAAACGAGTTTGACTCGCGCAAAATCAAATCGTTGTTTGAACATTGGATGGTCATTAAATTTCAGATTAATTAATTGGATTAGATTGATTGATAACATGCTTTGTGTGAATACATGGATGCGATGTATGAATAATGAATAAGACCTAACAAAGATAATTAATTGGTTGCCAATTACGCGAAAAACCCTCACAACATATTAAGCGTTTTTCCTTCCATTGAGTGATTCTTACTCAAGATCCAAGATTGGCACTGGTTTGTTGGCCAAAGTCAAGACCTTTGTCCGTCGCGGATGTGTTTGAATCATGAAAGCTTTGTTCCATATCGGTGTCTTGTCCAAGTTGTGATTTGTTGGCCAAAGTCAAGATCACTTCTTGTCCATCGACATCGATTACGAAGCTTTCAAAAGTCAATGGGTTCCGCTTAACTGGGATCATTAAGTTTGTTGTGCCAAAGCCAATGCTTAATTGATTCAGAGGAAAAAGGTTAGGGAATATATTGGATATATTGGCATATATAAGATATATGTTTCGGACTTGGATGTCCACCTACTGGATCTAGGAATTGGATGGGATCCAATTAATCTTAGAGATCTACCTAGTTAATTATCATACAATTTTTTGGCCAAAGTCAAGATTGTGTGTTATTTAACGGGATCCTAGCCCACTAGGAAACTAGGTTTCCCGAGTACTCTACAGAGGGTTAGAGGCTCGCCGAAAAATAGTTGGAGGCAAGTATTATATTTGCAATATTCGTTTAGTTACTTGCCAATACGCGCTCATTTCATTTTTCGTCAATAAATTAATATATTAGTTGGACTAATATTTAATGTTATTTTAAATTAAACAGTTGGACTGTATTCAAACTATTTCAATTATAGTTGATTTTATAATTGGATTATAGTAATCAATATATTTGAATTTAACCTATTAAATTATAGTTGAATATATAGTTAGACTATAGTAATCATTATAATATATAGTACCTAAAATCGTTGATTCGATAGTTGGACTATTGGAATCAAGATAATGAAAGATTAGCGTTTAGAACATAATCCTGGGTGAAAATATTTTTAAACGGCTTTAATTTTCAGATTGAGAATAAAATCTCAGGATAGTCCTGGAGACCGAGAAGTTACTTTATTTGATAGAGTGACTCAGCACTTTCGTCGCCAGAATAGGGACTTGGATCCTTATAACATGATGGCTAGACTGCGAGATCTCCACCGCACCAACAAGCGGATGGAGAGGTACGAGTTGGTGAAGAAACTCTTCCGCGCCCGAATGACTGAAGGCGCATCAGTTGAGGCCCACGGGGCTCAAATGATCGCCGATATTGATGAGTTGGCCAATATGGGAATAGTCTTCGAGGCTGAGCTGACCGTAGATTTGATCTTACAGTCACTTCCTGATTCTTGGAAACAAATCATAATCAACTATAAGTTGATGGACACGGATGACTCTCTTGGAGAGCTGTTATCCATCTTGAAAAAGAACTCCAAAAAGGGGGCAAGCGCGAGGCGCACTATGCATCGACCTCTCAGAGGCCAAGGGCTGGGCCCAAAGCTACTGGAGGGGTGAGGAAGAAAAAACATAAGAAAAAGGGTAAAGGCAAGTTGACAAAAGCTTCTGGGAAGCCAAGGGACAAGTCTCAAGATGTCTGCCTCAACTGCGGCAAGAAGGGTCACTGGAAACGTGACTGCCGAATGGGCAAGGGACATAGGGAGGATATCAAGGCAGGCAAGGCACTAGCCTCTGGTATGTTTGTTATTGAGATAAATATGACTACTTCTAGTTTTAAAAATTGGATTTTTGATTCTAGTTGTGCTGCTCATATATGTACTGATTTGCAGGATCTGCAGAATAGCAGGATGCTGGCTTCAGGGGAGGTTGATCTACGAGTCGGAAATGGAACTCCAGTTGCTGTTTTGGCTGTAGGGACTTTTGTTTTGGAATTGCCCTCGGGGCATGTGCTTAAACTTTTGAACTGTTTTTATATACCTAGTTTGACTAGGAATATCATATCTGTATCTTTGTTAACCCAGCATGGGTACACTTTTGTATTTAGAAACACTGTGTGTTATTTATATAAAGATGATGCAGAAATTTGCACTGCTGTTGCAAATAATGGCCTTTATATTTTGAATATAAATGAATCTCCTAAACATAAAATAACAAACAAAAGGCTCAAAAGGAGTAATCTAAAAGATGAAGCTTACATGTGGCATTGTCGTCTAGGACACATTAACAAGACTCGCATATCCACACTTTCGAAGAGTGGGTTCTTGGACGGATTGATCCTAATTCATATGATGTCTGCGAATCTTGTCTTTTAGGCAAAATGCCTAAATCACCTTTTAGTAGTAAAGGTGAACGTGCCACAGAACTGTTAGCCCTCGTTCATAGCGACGTATGTGGGCCCATGTCTAGCCAGGCTAGAGGTGGATATCATTACTTCGTAACCTTTACGGATGATGCATCTCGTTATGGTTATGTGTATCTAATGAGACACAAGTCGGAAACTTTTGAGAAATTCAAAGAGTTTCGACACGAAGTAGAAAAACAAACATGCAAGAGTATTAAGACATTGCGGTCGGACCGTGGTGGCGAATACTTAAGTTATGAGTTTCAAGATTACTTGAAATAATATGGTATTGTTTCACAGTGGACTCCTCCTGGAACACCGCAATTAAACGGTGTGTCTGAACAGAGAAAACGTACCTTGTTAGACATGGTAAGGTCGATGATGAGTCGCACTGAGCTACCAATATCCTTATGGGGATACGCATTAAACAGTGCAGTACTTATTTTGAATAAGGTTCCGTCAAAGTCTGTTGAACAGACTCCATATGAGATATGGACAGGGAGGAAACCATGTTTCTCTTTCCTGAAGATTTGGGGATGCTGGGCATATGTTAAACGTTTGGAAGGTACCAAACTAGAACCCAATAAGATAAATGCCTTTTCGAGGGATATCCTAGGGAAACCAAAGGATATTACTTCTATCACCCACAAGAGAACAAAGTATTTGTTGCTCTACATGCATTTTTCCTTGAGAAGGAATTCCTAGATGCAGTGGTAAGTGGGAGGAAAGTGGAGCTCCATGAAAATCGTAGTGATACTGTTCCTGGCAATGAATCAACGACGGAACATAAACAGACCATCCGGGATGAGTCTGTACCACAATCTTCATATACACAAGGACCGCGTAGGTCAGAGAGAGTCAGGACAGTACCTGAGAGGTATGGGTTCCTGATCTCGCCTCATGTAGATATTAATCTTATTGAGGATAATGAACCGGCTACGTATGAGGAAGCAATACAGAATATTGATTCTGCTTTATGGCAAGAAGCCATGAAGTCTGAGATGGATTCCATGTACGCCAACCAAGTTTGGACACTGGTTGATGCACCAGAAGGCGTAAAGCCTATTGGATGCAGATGGATCTTCAAGAAGAAGACCGACATGGAGGGCAACGTGCAAACGTACAAAGCTAGGCTTGTAGCAAAGGGGTATCGTCAACAATATGGTATTGATTATGATGAAACTTTCTCACCCGTTGCCATGATTAAATCCATTCGGATAATGCTTGCAATAGCTGCATATTTCGATTACGAGATATGGCAGATGGACGTTAAAACCGTTTTCCTTAACGGAAACCTTTTGGAGGATGTTTATATGCAACAGCCTGACGGTTTTATCGTACCTAGACTTGCAAACAAGGTTTGTAAGTTAAATCGATCCATTTATGGATTGAAGCAAGCATCACGGTCATGGAATCAGCATTTTGATGAGATCATAAAAGAATATGATTTCGTGCAAAACGCTGATGACCCTTGTGTATACAAGAAGGTTAGTGGGAGAGCACTGACTTTTATTGTCCTTTATGTCGACGATGTATTGCTTATAGGCAATGACATTCCCATGCTAACGTCGGTGAAAGCTTGGCTTTCATTAAAATTCTCCATGAAAGATCTGGGAGAAGCAGCCTTTATTCTGGGAATAAAGATCTACCGGGATAGATCTAGAAAGCTGCTTGGACTCTCCCAGAGCACATATATTGACAAAGTGTTGAAGCGATTCAACATGGATCAATCCAAGAGGGGATTGATGCCAATGTCACGTGGTATCCTTCTGTCTAAAGACATGTGTCCTAAGACTAAAGAAGAGAGAGATAACATGAGTCGGATACCGTTCGCCTCGGTAGTCGGATCGATCATGTATGCCATGATATGTACGCGACCTGATGTGTCATATGCTTTGAGCATGTGCAGTCGCTATCAGGCCGATCCAGGTGAAGGTCATTGGATGGCAGTTAAGAATATCCTTAAGTATCTTAGACGAACTAAGGATGCTTTCTTAATTTATGGAGGTGGAGAACTTGAGGTATCTGGGTACACCGATGCAAGTTTCCAAACCGACAAGGACGACTTCAAGTCACAATCGGGGTACATTTTTTGTTTAAATAACGGAGCAAGCAGTGAGGGAAATCTTCCAAGCAAGATACTGTTGCCGATTCAACAACAGAAGCGGAGTATATCGCTGCGTCAGAAGCAGCAAAGGAGGCAGTTTGGATCCGAAAATTCCTAATCGGATTAGGAGTAGTTCCGTTAGCATCTGAGCCCGTGCCATTGTATTATGACAATAACGGGGCTATAGCACAAGCTAAGGAACCGAGGTCTCATCAATGATCCAAGCATGTTCTTCGGCGTTACCATCTGATTCGAGAGATTATACATCGTGGCGATGTAAAAGTCGAGAAGGTCGCATCGGATGACAACATTGCAGATCCGCTGACGAAAGTTGTTCTTCAACATGTGTTTGAACGACATATACATAGTTCAGGTATTAGATGCTTGAGTGACTGGCTATAGGCCAAGTGGGAGATTGTTAGACATTATGACCCATAGCGTCACTGTTTTGTAAATGATATTGTATTATTGTACAAAATTAACTATGTGATAATGAAATTGCCTTTTGCCGTTTTGTAAATTATTTACTTTGATATATTAATGGAAAAAGTCCATATGATTAGTTCCGTATTGAGATGATATGAGACAGTATCAATATAAAAGGTTTAATCATTAAATATCCCTATTCGGAGTATTATCGAGATCGGACATCGATAATACGGAATAGACTAGTATTGCACGTGTGCACGTTGTGATGGCACAACAACATAGTTCTCATATATTTAAGTATTGGATACTTATGCAAGTGCGATAGGAGGTTGTGTTTTATCGATGGTACGGAAAACAGCTTCGCTCTGGATAGACCCCGCGGAATCCCATGGTAGTAGTATGTCTGCGTGTCTATGGGAGGCCGCATCAGGGTAGGTGTATATGGTCTTAACCTGAGACTTGCATCGCTAGTACTTGCGACAATCGGTAAACTTTGGTTTTGGTGGTTCGGGGCTTTAACCGGTTCTGTGTACGCCTCTTCTGGGTTTATCGAGAATCGTAGTGTACTGATGTGATGTCAAGATGGAAGTATCACTTCAGACATATGGAGATGATGATCACGTAGGATACAGAACTAGTACTCTATAAAAGGTTGCAACCGTCGGGACAATATGACCAGGTCAGGACTGTCCGATTTAAAGAGACTAGTTGTTTGATGTCCGATATATGTTTCGTACGGGGCAGACACATTTCCAGCCCCAGGCCTAACATGTGATCGTCCGATACTGGATCGATGTACGCGATACTACGGTATACTACGCTTGATAAAGATCTAATATTCCAATAAGAATATTTCTGGAGAATTGGGTAGGCATGGCGCTTTGCTAGAAGCCAACCTTGTCTTGTACATCGGTAAAAACGTAGTACGAGGTACGTACGTGTTCGGATTATCCAACGACCGTATTTACTGCCAACATATCCGGAGATCTCTTGGGTTGCTTCCTGAAGATTCACCTATGATGTTTGATTCGAACTTTATTAATCTTGGATTAATTACGGAGAAACTTTATCTTGGATAAAATGCCTAATTAGGAGAGAGAACGATTAATTTGGAATTAATCGATAAAATAATATATTCGATATATTAAACGAAATTAGATTTCGACGCGGAATTAAAATCGGATTTTAATTCGGGCAAACGAATTAATTTAGAATTAATTCGTTAGCGATGTGAATAGTAATTTCGCTAGGCATAATTATTTAATTACGTCGCGACGGAAATTCGTTAATTCGGAATTAGCGAAACCGAGCCCGAAAGTGTTTGCGGACACATTCGTATTTTTAAACGAGTGGGACCCGCAAATCACATCGCGAAGTCTCATCACTTGACACGACTAGTTGATGGATGTATCTAGTCACCTTTATTGGATGATACATTGTCACTATTCTCAATGTAAGTAGGTGAGGCCATTTAATGGCTTTTTGGGAGGGAAAATTTTTTTCACGTTTTTGGAGGGATATTTACCAAATATTTTTTGGTAATTGTTATCTCATCATTCACGGTTTTTGAAAAACAAAAAGGTGAAAAGAAAAGGCATACCAAAAGCCTTCTCTCCCTTTTCTTCTTGCTCACGCCGTGAGCTTCATTTGGGCAAGAAAAATTGTTTTTTCATTCTCTCCATTTGCTAGCACAATGAAGGATCAAATGAGGTGTTAGGGAAACAACCTTGGAGCTTGGAATACTAAAAGACTTAAAGCTTCTTCTTCATTTCTCCTTGGCCGAAAGTTTCCTCCTTGAAGACTCAAGGATTTTCTTCATCATTTTTCGTCACAAGCTTTGTAAGTATGATTCCGCCATGCTTCAAGCTTTGCATGTATAAATCGTGTGTTTCATTGGCTTATACTTTCTTTGGGACTAATAATAGAAACCTACAACTCCCTATTATGGCAAAGTGCCATGATGTCCGAAATGGATTCCATGCATACCAACCAAGTTTGGACACTGGTTGTTGTACCAGAAGACATTGTGCCTATTGGTACTATATAAGTCTTCAAGGAAGACATACATGGAAGGCAACATACCAACATACTAAGTTGGGCTTGTAGCGAAAAAGTATCATTATCAACATTGTTTCGATTACGATGAAACCTTTTACCTATTCCCATGGTTGAATCCATTTGGATAATGCTTGCTAATGCTGCATTTTTCATTTATGAAATGTGGCAGCTGGACATAAAAATCATTTTCCTTAAAAGGAAACCTTTTGGAGGATGTTTATAACATCCTGATGGTTTTGTCGTACCAAAACAAGCAAACACGTTTGCAAGTTAATTCGATCCATTTATGGATTGAAGCAAGCATTGCGTTCTTGGAATTATCGTTTTGATGTAATCATAATGGTATATGATTTAATTCAAAACGAAATAATTCTTGTGTATATAAGAAGGTTAGTGGGAGCGCACTGACAGTGATTGTCCTATATAATGATGACATATCATTTCTTGGAAATGATATCCCATAATACTATCGGTTGAAAGCTGGCTTTCATGAAAAATCTATAGAATTCTTTGGAGAGCAACCTTTATTCTAGGAATAAGGAACTACTGGGATATATCTAAAAGTTGTTGACACTCTCCGAGAACTCGTACATTGAAATAAATGTACGCGACCTGGTGTCTCATATGCTTTGAGCATATGGAGTCACAATCAGGCCAATCCAAGTGATGGTCACTGGATTGATATTAAGAACATCCTTAAGTATCTTAGACGAACTAAGGATGCTGTCTTATACTATGGAGAATGAGAACTTGAAGTGACTGGGTTCACTGCTGCAAGTTTCATAACCGATAAAAAATACTATAAGTTGTAATAACGGTACTATAAAGTTTGAATAACGGAACAGTGAGCTGAAAATCTTCCAAGCGAGATATTGTTGCCGAATAAACAACAAAAGCGGAATATTGCTGCAACTGAGGCATCAATAGAAGCCATTTAGATCTTAATAATCCTAATCAGATTAGGGTTAATTCTATTAGCAGCTGAGCTAGGCTACAGCACAGGCTAAAAAAGTAATAGGTATCATCAACGATCCAGATATATACTTCAAATATTCATCTGATTCCTTTGGATCATACATCATGGCGATGTGATGATCGAATAAATCGCATCAGAAGATAACACTATAAATCCGCTGACGAAAGCATTTTCTCAGTAGAAGTTTGAGCGAATCGTACATAGTTCGGGTGTATGACACTTGAGTGATTAGATATAGGCCAAGTGGGAGATTGTTGGACAAGTATGACCCATAGCATCACTATTTGTACAGAACATGGTGTTGTTGTACAAATTAACTATGTGACAAATGAAATTGCTCTTTTATCATTTGTAATTAGATTACCAAGATGTATAAATGATAGAAGGTCCTTATGATTAGTTCCGGATTGAGATGATATGAGATGGTATCAATCCACGAAGGTTTAATCATTGAATATCCCTAGTCGGAGTATTATCGAGATTGGACATCGATAATGCGTAAAAGACTAGTATTACACTTGTGCGCGTTGTAGGAGCAAAACGGCATAGTTCTCATATATTTGGGTATTGGATACTTATGCAAGTGTAATAAAAGGTTGTGTTTACCGATGGTACGGAAACAGCTTCGCTCTGGATAGACCCCTTGGAATTCCATTGGTAGTATGACTATGTGTCTATGGAAGTCCGAATCAAGGTAGGTGTATTTGGTCTTAACCTGAGACTTGCACCGCTAATACTTGCGACAATTAATATACTTTAGTTTTGGTCGTCCAGGGCTTTAACAGGTTCTGTGTATGCCTCTTCTGGGTATATTGAGATCGTAGTGTATTGGGTGTGATGTCAAGACGAAAGTATCACTCCAGTCATAGTGGAGATGATGATAACGTAGGATACGAAACTGGTGATCTTTTATGCTGCAGCTATCGGGATATTATGACTAGGTCATGTTTATCCGATTATAGATACTAGTTACCAGAGAACCAATATGTGCTTCGTAGGGGCAGACACAATTCCAGCCCAGGCCTTGCACGTGACATCGATACTGGATCGTAATACGTAATACTACGTATACTACGCCTGATAAAGATTATATATTCCTTTAAGAATATTTCTGGAGAATTGGGTAGGCACAGTGCTTTGCTAGAAGCCAACCATGTCTTGTAAATCGGTAAAAACGTAGTACTAGGTTCGTACATGTTCGGATAGTCCGACGACCAGATTTACTGCTAACATATCCGGGGATCTCATGGGTCGCTTCCCGAAAATTCACCGATGACGTATGACTCGCATATAATTAATCTGGGATTAATTAGATGAGAGAGAAAATTAATCTAGGATTAATTACGGAGATATTTTATCTGGGATAAAATATTATTTAATGAGAGAGAACGATTAATTTGGAATTAATCGATAAAATAATATATTCGATATATTATATGAAATTGGATTTCGACGCGGAATTAAAATTAGATTTTAATTCGGGCAAACGAGTTAATTTAGAAATAATTCGCTAGCGCGCGTGAATAGTAATTTTACTAAGCATAATTATTTAATTAAATTTGATTTAATTACGTCGCAACGCAAAATTCGTTAATTCGGAATTAGCAAACCCGAGCCTGGGAGTGTTTGCGGGCCAACTCGCATTTCGAATTCAAGTACGGCCCACAAGTCACATCAAGCGTCAAATCACTAGTCAATCAAGTGATGGAAGTCACATCACTTTGAGTGTAGTGATGCTTGTCATCATTGATTGATGTGAATAGTGATGTGAGTTGTTGTAGGCATTTATTGCCATTTTGGCTCCAAAATATTGTTTGACCTTTTGGAAAGGCATATACAAAGTTTTGGAAAACACATTTGGCATAAGTTGGATTAGGTTTTAGAAACCAAATAACAACACAACTCTCTCTCTCTCTTCTCCTCTCTCAACTCACGGCCAATGGCCATTTTCTCTCAAATTTCTTGGCAAGGCCGAGAATGACAAAAGAAGGAATAAGGAAGATTTGTAGCAAATCTTTCCAATGCTAGCACATGAAGAGTCATCCAAAGGTGATAGGGAAACAAACCCTTGAGCATGGAATCCATCACCAAGCTTGGAGCTTGACCGAATCCATGGAGACAAAAGAGGAGGCAAAAACCGTGAGCTTCTAGGAAGGAGCAAAAGAATTTTTGTTGTTCCTCGCATCAAAAGCCGATCAATATAAGTATGATTCCTCCATACTTCTTTGTTGTATTCACATGTTTAAATGCTTAAATCGATCTTGTGACTATAGTAGAAACCCAACACTATTCATTTCTATTTATGACTTTTATTTACCTGCTTGTGGGCCTGGGTCTGGGTTTGGGGATCTTGGGTTCTCTAGATCCTTTTTGACATCTCTTGTCTGTGGGAACTCCCTAGACTAGTCTCGATCTCTGGTTTCTTTTATCTTTCTATCTATTCCTAGTTACTTGGGGAATTCGCTGTCTATATAAGGCACCTGAGGCTTTTAAATCTATTTAAAGAAATTTCTGAAAAAGGGAAGGAATCTTACGTCTACTGGGCACTTTAATACTTTCTCGGGCTCTTTCTACTCTCCTTACTACTATAGATTCTGGTATTCTATATCGATCTGATTATGTATCTCTATTTCTTCTTACTCCGATTGCTTAAGTTATTTCTTCCCTTACTATTATAGGTTCTGATACATCCTTATTTATCTGTTTCTACTTCCTTAGCTCTTATTAACTCCGATTACTTGAACCTTTACTACATGTTCTTTTGATCATCTATCTATACCTTCATACTTTTCTTTCTAGCTTTCTCTCTCTCTTCCTACTTTCATTGGTAGGTATTCTTTGAACTTTACTATTTCTCATTGTCTCCTTACTTTTCTCATCTCCAGCTGGTTAACTAACTATTCCTTAATTCTTATAACTTTTTCTTCCCACTTTCTGGGTAACTTTTCTTAGAATCTTACTGTCTAGTTTCATATCTTGTTTGTATCTCTGGTAATATGTCTAAATAACTTCAAGAAAATTCTTAACGTGAATCTAGAATGTAATTGTTCTCGTAAGGAATACTATTCGAATAATCTGAGAAGGCTTACTAACCTGTCCATAGAACTTTGAGCACGTACTCGTATACGGGTATACTGGAGAGGTAGTGCCTCGTATACGGGTATCCCGGACATAATGCGTATATAAGAACCCAACACTCTACCCAATGTAGTTACTGACTCTATAGACCATGCTCTAATACCATATTTGTAACATCCTTAATTTGGGAGATGTTACCAGCAGAGTGACCGGCGTAATCACACTCGTATAATGCAAGCGCACGTATCGTTCAAGTAGTATAAAAAGTATCGATCCCACGAGGACTTAATACCTAAGCTATTAATTTATGAAGCCAAATTATTACAAGTATCTAATGAATTGGTTGTTTGATTGGATGGTGACTTTAAACTTAAAACAAGTAGATAAAATTACACGAAAGTAAATTGATGAAAATTCAATAATATGAAACTATCCAGGGTTGTGATCCTTCCAATATCTTTAAAAGATGAAGTGGTTATCTTACGTTTGTGCAATATATTGGTTTATTAACCTAGAACACGAAAATATGTAAAAGCCTATTCCGATGGTCAGACAAAAATATCCAGTATAACCCAATTAATCATTTTCCTATGTCAATAAAGTTACCTGAATTCATTAAGATTAAGTTCCAATTATGGCTACAAATCTATTAAGTTCCAATATACCCGCCCGACAGGTATATTCCTATCCTGTAAGGAAATCTATTAAAGAGTTATCTATCTTCAAGGAAGATCGTGGGTTATTGAGTCTAAGGTTTAAACCTAAAATTTCTTTTCCAAGTTTATTTTAAGTTTACCAGATCAATCATATTAATGGCCAGTTAACAAGAAGCATTAAGACTAAGACTCAATAAATAAATCTTTATATTACCCCAAACCGTAAAATAACCCCTTATAAACCAGTGATATTGGAAATCATCACAACCCCAGATAACGGGCTTAGTTACAACACATATCTAAGGCTAGTAAAAGCTTAAATTAAATAAAAGACATAAAGTAAAAGTTGGAAATTAAAAACGTAAATAAAACAATAAAGAAAATATTGGGGGTTAGAGGATCCACTTTTAATATTTTAAAATTAGAAATCTCCCTTATTGTCAATGTTTACCGATTAATTAATTATATTTAACCAGACCATAAAGGCGGTAATTCCATTTCTCTCAATTAAATCCAACCGACCATATAGGCGGCAACAAGGTTATTACCTAAACCGACCATATAGGCGGAAACTACGTCTGAAATGTAAAACCGACCATATAGGCGGTAAATAAGATTGTCACCTAAACCGAACATATAGGCGGTAACTAATTAATCCAAATTTTAATTAAAATAAGGGAGAATAATCTAATTTATTATATTAAAAGTCTCACATTTTCACCCCAGCAGAATGAGATTACCTGCTCATGCTGTAAATGAAACACAAAATTTTTTATTAATTAAATAAAACGAAAATACAAGAAAACTTAAATAAATACACAAGACACTTTCATTTAGGTTTTCATGGAGAAATTCCTCCAAAGAAAGCATGAGAAATTTACAAAGTTTAGCTTGATATTTACAAAGTTGAAATTTACGAAATTGTACTTCGTTAGAACGCCATTTCAAATTTCCAACCTCCAAAATCCATATGTCAAGTCCATTTTTTGCAATTTTTTGTTCCATATTTCATCATGAATGATACCATTGAGTCCCGATTTTATTTTATCTGCAAAATAAACTAAAACACATCAAAACATTCATAAAACTCGAGAATCTATACAAAATATTAAGTAAAAGGGGCGGTAAATAGTGATATATTTTCCGCTCATCACACCCCCAGACCTAAACCTAGCATTGTCCCCAATACATTAAAAAACAAAATAAAGATAGAGGAACAATATTTCCATGATTTTTTTAGGGGCCATTTAACTTTTTTTTGGCAAAATCGAGTCATGTGACAAATGTATCCACTAGGACGCATATCAAGAGTTGACTCCTTACTCCGTCGTCTCTACTGAATTAAATTTTTAATTTCACGATTTTATCAAACTTTATTCCCTAATAACCTTGTTTTCACAGGTTTTCTTTGCCTTAAGTGCTCCGTCTATGTTTTTCCCTGCAAAAATAACACACAAAATTAAAATCTCTACAACATGTATACACAAAATATAAAAAATAAAAATTTAAATAAAAATAAATTTTTTGCATGGGTTGCCTCCCTGCTAGCGCTAAATTTTTTCATCTTCTGCCAGATGTGTCTGAAGTCCATATGTCAAGGAGGCTTCAACGTGGTTTTGGATGCCCGATTAAAGATGATCACATGTGCGTTGCTTTTGAAAGGTCTATTCCAATGGTAAAGTGGCAAAAAGAATTTTGTCTCATTCAGTGTTCGTGCCACCTTTTTAAACTTTGTTGCTCCAGTGGTTCCTGAAAAGAAAGATAGAAAATCAAGAGGTCTCGTATAGTGTTTGACTTTGAATGGTAGTTCCATTTTTTCAAGCTTCTAGGTGATGTCTTTGATCTTTACTCCCCAAAACAGTGATGTTTCTCCTGAATGCATGAAATCTTCAATATGATCAGTCATTTGCTCCTCTATTTGTGCATCTTTCTCCACATTTTCTTCACAAATGTATTTTAGGATTTCCGCATTCAGTTCTTTATCTATCATCTGTGAAATGAATGCTCCATAAGTGTCAACCTGAGGATGTAAAGATGTGTCTGATTTTAGGTCTTCATCCTCTGTGGTTGATATGATTGACACATGTAGCTCTTCTTCAAACATCAGTGTTGGAGCATGCATTACCATCGCATATTTCACATCTCCCCATTGTATTTTGTTGAGCAAATGTAGTATTGCTTGGTTTTGACATCCAGTGATAATTGTTGGGCTGGACAACAAGCCTCAGAATATCGGACTGTAGCTCCCTGATTCGGGGTGTATCTTCTTCTAATAAAGCTCGTAATCTCTCAATCGCCCAATAATTTTCCATTTCAACCACGTGAAGAATAAAAGAAAGAAATAAAAATTAAAGATAAAAATAAAGAAAATTAGATACAAGTAAATTAGATAGCTTCAAAATTAATAACTCAAGAAAAATAAGTTTCCAACAACGGTGCCAATAACTGACCGGTGTAATCACACGCGTATAATGCAAGCGCACATATCGTTCAAGTAGTATAAAAAGTATCGATCCCAGGAGGACTTAATACCTAAGCTATTAATTTAAGAAGCCAAATTATTACAAGTATCTAATTTATTGGTTGTTTGATTGGATGGTGACTTTTAACTTAAAACAAGTAGATAAAATTGCACGAAAGTAAATTGATGAAAATTCAATATTATAAAACTATCCAGAGTTGTGAATCCTTCCAATATCTTTAAAATATGAAGTGGTTATCTTACATTTGTGCAATATATTGGTTTATTAACCTGGAACACGGAAATATGTAAAAGCCTCTTCCGATGGTAAAATACAAATATCCAGTATAACCCAATTAATCATTTTCCTATGTCAACCAAGTTACCTAAATTCATTAAGATTAATTTCCAATTATGGCCACCCCCGCCCGACATGTATATTCTTATCCTATAAGGAAAACTATTAAAGGGTTATCTATCCTCAAGAAAGATCGTGGGTTTTTGAGTCTAAGGTTTAAACCTAAAATTCATTTTCCAAGTTTATTTTAAGTTTACCAGATCAATATTATTAATGACCAGTTAACAAGAAGCATTAAGACTAAGACTCAATAAATAAATCTTTATATTACCCCAAACAGTAAAATAACCCCTTATAAATGAGTGATATTGGAAATCATCACAACCCCAAATAACAAGCTTAGTTACAACACATATCTAAGGCTAGTAAAAGATTAAATAAAATAAAAGACATAAAGTAAAAGCTGGAAATTAAAAACGTAAATAAAACAATAAAGAAAATGATGGGGGTTAGAGGATCCACTTTTAATATTTCAAAATTGGAAATCTCCCTTATTGTCAATGTTTACCGATTAATTAATTATATTTAACCAGACCATAAAGGTGGTAATCATCTGTCACCTAAAGACCGACCATATAGGCGGTGTCACATTATGTCAAATAAATAAACCAGCCATTAAGGCGGTATAATCTTTAGTTTAAATTTTAATTTCCATATTATAATTAAGGGAGATTGATCTAAACTAAAATAATAAAATCTTCACCATTCCCCCAACAGAAATTTAACTACTAAACATAAAAGAAAAGAAAAGAAAATAAACTATTACTGAAAATAAAAATACATAATTAAAATACTAAAAATAAATTCAAACAAAATGCAATCCTTAAATTCCTTATAGAAACCTAAGGAAAGCATGAGATTTACAAATGAAATGGCTTGGTATTTATAGGCAAAGAAAAGGCTTCCACCAATTTCTCCACCA
Organism: Zanthoxylum bungeanum; assembly: GCA_019454045.1. Taxonomy (NCBI): domain Eukaryota; kingdom Viridiplantae; phylum Streptophyta; class Magnoliopsida; order Sapindales; family Rutaceae; genus Zanthoxylum; species Zanthoxylum bungeanum. The sequence continues at coordinate 16,736 of SKCR01005161.1, read as the reverse complement.
AACACTCCACCAAACATGCCACAAAACACTCCACCAAACATGGCACAAAACACTCCACAAAATAATCCACCAAACATGTAAGCATGTGTGGTGGAAGTTTGACAATTTTGTTTTTGATAATGACTTTAGTAATTAAACATAACACAATTTCGGATTGTTCATCAATTTTGGTCATGAAAAATTCAGATTTCGAAAATCTTATGAGCTTCAAAGTTGTAGATCTTTGAGTCTTCTTTAATCTGGAACTTGAATCACCTTAATCCGATATTGGAGTAAAAGGTTATGGCGAAAATACAAATATTACACAAAGTTGAAATTTCCGAAATTGCACTTCGTTTGAACCCCATTTCAAGTTTTCAACCTCCAAAATCCATATGTCAAGTCCAGTTTTTGCCATTCTTTGTTCCATATTTCATCCTGAATGATTCCATTGAGTCCCGATTTTATTTTATCTGCAAAATAAACTAAAACATATCAAAATGTTCATAAAACTCGTAAAACTATACAAAATATTAAGTAAAAGGAGCGGTAAATAATGATATATTTTCCGCTCATAACACCCCCAAACCTAATATTTTACTAGTCCTCGAGAAAAACAACAAAATAAAATAAAATAAACAACTGAAATTAAATTTAACTAAGCCACTTTCATAGGGATCACGGTTGCTTTTAGCATATGCAACAAGCCTTTAAACCCCTAGGTGTCCCTAGTGGACGAGTTATAGTCTCTGTAAGTGTTCTTAGAACATGCCAAGATCGTCTAAGAGTGATTCATGTGTGAATTATTCAAGGGGAGTTGCGGAATACTCATATTTATCGGATTTAGGATTTCAAAATTCCTCATTTGTTGGATGTAGGTGGAAGCTCCAAACTTGCTAATCGAGTTCCAAACTCTCGGTTGAGTTTCCCTATCACCTTCTTTTAACTCTAAAAGTGCTAGCATACTTGAATTTTTGGAACAAAAATTCCATGGATAGACCTGGAAGTTTCGGCCAAGAGAGGTGGGGAAGAGAGAAGTTGTGTTTTTTTTATTTTTGTTTCTAAAACAAAAGTGTTACCCAAGTTGACTTGCCAAAAAAATGTGTATATGCTTTTTCAAAAGCAAAAAAAAAACACAAAGTTTGTTGGAGAAGCTATCATAAAAGCTCTCAACCACTTGCATCAACTTGAATGACAAGTGATGTAAGTTGGTGGGTCCCACTCTAAATTCCAAATTTAAGTCGGACAATCCAACACGCAACTTCGCTCGGGCCCGGGTTCGTTTAATTCCGAATTACACGAATTTGTCGTTGCGACATTATTAAATCCAATTTAATTAACTAATAATGCCTCGCAATATTATTACGTAAGTCACTTACGAATTAATTCTAAATTAATTCGTTCGCTCGAATTAAAATCCAATTTTAATTCTGCATTGAAATCTAATTTCAATTAATATATCTAATATATTATTTTAGCCCAATTAAATAAATTAAATAGAAAAAAAATCTAATTTAACTATTAAATTTATTTTACCGATTAATTCCAAATTAATTACATTCTTTCTTTTCGACGAATTTAATCCCAGATAAATTCTCGACGTAATTAATCCCAGATTAATTCTTTCTCTAATAATTAATCCTAGATTAATTCTTGCCGTAATTAATCCCAGATTAATTTTCTCTCTCATAATTAATCCCAGATTAATTTTGTTCGAGTCAAATCTCATCGGTGAATCTTTGGGAAGCGACCCAAGAGATCCCTGGATATGTTGGCAGTAAATACGGTCATCAGACTATCCAAATACGTGCGTACTCGGTACTACATTCTTACCAATTTACAAGACATGGTTGGCTTCTAGCAAAGCACCGTGCCTACCAAATTCTCCAGAAATATATTCAACATGGAATATATATAATCTTTATCAGGCGTAGTATACTAAGTATTGCGTATTACGATCCAGTATCAGATGTCACATGCTAGGCCTAAGGCTGGAATTGTGTCTGCCCCGTACGAAGCATATATCGGATGTCTGGTAACTAGTCTCTATAATCGGATAATCATGACCTAGTCATATTATCCTGATGACTGCAGTACTAAAGAGTTCTAGTTTTGTATCCCTGCGTGATCATCATCTCCATATGAATGAAGTGATACTTCCATCTTAACATCACACCCAATACACTACGATTCTCAGTATACCCAGAAGAGGCGTACACAGAACCTGTTAAAGTCCTGGACGACCAAAACCAAAGTATACTGATTGTCGCAAGTATTAGCAATGCAAGTCTCAGGTTAAGACCAAATACACCTACCCTGATCCGGATTGCCATAGACACATAGTCATACTACCAATGAGATTCTGAGGGGTCTATCCAGAGTGAAGCTGTTTCCGTACCATTGGTAAACAGAACCTCCTCTTACACTTGCATGAGTATCCAATACCCAAATATATGAGAACTATACCGTTACACTTCCATAACACGCACAAGTGTAATACTAGCCTATTCCGCATTATCGATGTCTAGTCTCGATAATACTACGACTAGAGATATTTAACGATTAAAATTTACGTGGATTAATACTGCTCATATCTTATTAATCTGGTTATAATCATATGGACTTTTATCATTTATATATCCAATTACAAATGATAAAAGAGCAATTTCCTTTGTCACATAGTTAATTTGTACAACAACGCCATGTTCTGTACAAAATAATGATGTTATGGGTCATAATTGTCCAACAATCTCCCACTTGGCCTATAGCCAATCACTCAAGTGTCTAACACCTGATTATGTACGGGTTGCTCAAATTTCTGCTGAGAAACAACTTTTGTTAGCGGATTTTCAAGGTTATCATCTGATGCAATTTATTCGATCATCACATCGCCACGCTGTATGATCGAATGAATCAGATGAATTTGTTGAAGTACATACTTGGTGTTGGACAATTATGACCCATAGCGTCACTATTTGTACAGATCATGGTGTTGTTGTAACAATTAACTATGTGACAAAGGAAATCGTTCTTTTATCATTTGTGATTAGATCACCAAGATGTATAAAGATGAAAGGTCCATATGATTAGTTCCTGGATTGAAATGATATGAGACAGTATCAATCCATAAAGGTTTAATCATTAAATATCCCTAGTCCTAGTATTGTCAAGATTGGACATTGATAATGCGGAATAGACTAGTATTACACTTGTGCGCGTTATAAGGGCATAACGATATAGTTCTCATATATTTGGGTATAGGATACTCATGCAAGTGTAGTATGAGGTAGTGTTTTATTGATGGTACGGGAAACATCTTCGCTCTGGTAGACCCCTCGAAATTCCATTGGTAGTATTACTACGTGTCTATGGAAGTCCGAATCAGGGTAGGTGTATTTGGTCTTAACCTGAGACTTGCACTGCAAATACTTGCGACAATCAATGTACTTTGGTTTTGGTCGTCCTGGGCTTTAACAGGTTCTGTGTACGCCTCTTCTGGGTATATTGAGAATCGTAGTGTGTTGGGTGTGATGTCAAGATGGAAGTATCACTCCAGTAATAGTGGAGATGATGATCACGTAGGATACGAAACTTGTTCTCTTATATGCTGCAGTTATCGGGATATTATGACTAGGTCATGTTTATCCGATTATAGAGACTAGTTACCAGAGATCCGATATGTGCTTCATACGGGGCATACACATTTCCAGCCCCAGGCCTTGCACGTGACATCCGATACTGGATCGAAATACGAAATACTACGTATACTACGCCTAATATAGATCACATATTGCTGTAAGGATATTTCTGGAGAATTGGGTAGGCATGGCGCTTTGCTAGAAGCCAACCTTGTCTTGTAAATCGGTAAAAATGTAGTACTAGGTACATACGTGTTCGGATAGTCCGACGACCGTATTTACTGCCAACATATCCGGGGATATCATGGGTCGCTTCCCGAAGATTCACCAATGATGTATGACTCGTACTTTATTAATCTGGGATTATTTGATGAGAGAGAAAATTAATCTGGGATTAATTACAGAGATATTTTATCTGGGATAAAATATTAATTAAAGAGAGAGAACGATTAATTTGGAATTAATCGTTAAAATAATATATTCGATATATTATACGAAATTGGATTTCAACGCGGAATTGAAATTAGATTTTAATTCGGGCGTACGAGTTAATTTAGAATTAATTCGTTAGGCATAATTATTTAATTACGTCGCAATGGAAAATTCGTTAATTTGGAATTAGCGAACCCGAGCCCGGGAGTGTTTGCGAGCGCACTCGCATTTCGAATTCAAGTGCGGCCCGTAAGTCACATCAAGTGTCAAATCACTTGTCAATCGATTGATGTGATGTCTAGTCACTTTGAGTGATTTGACAACTTGTCACATTGATTGATGGTGGTTGTTGGGAGCTTTTAAAGCTTGTACCTTGTTGACTTTTTGAAAGCTATTTTTTGGTATATTTTTTTGATTTTGGAAATCAATTAAAAACCGAAAAAACAACACATCTCTCTCTCTCACTCTTCTCTCCTCTCTCTCTCACCCAAAGGGGCTGCTGTTCTTCACCTTTTTCTTCCCAAAATGCCGAGAATGAAGAAGAAGTGCAAGGGTGATTTTTGTGGCAAAAATCACCAAGTGCTAGCACACATTCGGGGTCTTGCGAAGGTGATAGGGAAACCGCACATGTGAGCATGGAATCAACAAAAGCTTGGAGCTTGAGAGATCCTTCCATGGCCGAATTTGAGTAGGGCAAAAACTGCCACTGCCGTGAGAACCAAGGAGCTTCAAAGGGCTTAAAAGGTTTTTTTTTGTTCCTCGCATCGCCTCAACCGATCATTGTGAGTATTCCATAACTTCTTATATGTATTCACACTTATGTTTCATTGCTTTAATCGATCCTCGGGACCGTAGAAACCCAACAATGGTATCAGAGCCAATTGAGCATGAAACTTGAATTTAGGGTTAAAATTGTGTAAATTGATTTTGAGCATGATTTGATAAAATTACTTGATTGAGTATGCTTAAATGATGTTTAATTGAAGTTGGTTGTGATCAATTTCATGAAAATTGATTTGGAACAATTTTCCCCAAAATGTGAGGCTTGGCCGAATATATTATTGCCATAAATGTCTTGGTATTTTTTGTTTGTTTGATCATTGGATGACTTGAAACAATTGGGTAATGTTGATTTAAGATTCAATTGGATTGGATTTAAAATTGGACATAAAATACCCTAATTGCCGAGACAAAGAAAGCATGAAATGGGTTTGATTTTTGATTCAATTGTGTTGGACACTAATTGTTGATAATGAGCATAATTAATTAGGCTAATTGATGTTTTGGAAATATTGATTTGGGTAATTAATTATGGCAATACACTTTGAATAATTAAATTGTGAAATTGGAATTTTGGAATTTAATTATGTTGGGCCAAATTTGGAATTGGGCTTGTAAAGTTGTTATTGGGCTTAAATGGGCTTGGTTGTACCAAGATGGGTTTAGGCTAAATTGGTTGGATCCAATTGGGCCCAAAACCATTTCCATAAAAGTCCAATTATGACTTAATAGACCTTTAATATTTTAATTGGGCCTAATGGGCCTAAATTGATTTATAGGCTTATGGGGTTATTCCTTGATTGGGCTTTGGTTATTGGGTTTGACCCAAGTTGACCAAAAGTCCATGCCTTAAGAAATTAATTGAAAGCCCATTGGACTTTAATTAAATTAATATTGGATGTTAATCGGGCTTTGAGACCCGTAACTATTAGATTTAGAATCTAAGTCGTAAAGGTTCGTTAATAAAATGTTATATTTAATTTGGAATTAAATAGTGAATTAGTATTAAATACAAATTAAATTGGATTTAATGTTGTAGTTTAATTTAATTCAAGAATTCGTACTTTGAGTACTTATTCGCAAAACGAGTTTGACTCGAGCAAAATCAAATCGTTGTTTGAACATTGGATGGTCATTAATATTCAGATTAATTAATTGGATTAGATTGATTGGTAACATGCTTGTGTGAATTCATGGTTGCGATGCATGAATAATGTATATCGGATGGATATTAGAAGGGTGGGGCAATTTTGGAAATTGTTGTAATAAATTTAGAATTTATTAATTGGACCTGCGTGTCCAGCCTATTACCTCCTTACTCTAAGTATTTCTCTTCTCACATATTCCCCTCGATGTAAATGAGGTTTCTTTAGAAGTGTTATGTAACGGGTAGAAGTAATACTTATGCTAGCTGGAGAGAGGAAATAGAGAGATTTGTTCTAGGAATAATGGTTTGAGTATCCATCCGCATATCATTATTATTTATTTATCTATGCCTTATTATATGTTTAGAATGCATGTTTAAGGGTGTATGATGATGAGACCTTAACAAAGATAATAAATTGGTTTCTAATTGCACGCGAAAAACCCTCAACATCATATTAAGCATTTTCCTTCCATTGAGTGATTCTTACTCAAAATCCAAGACTGGCATTGGTTTGTTGGCTAAAGTCAAGGCCTTTTTCCGTCGAGGATGTGTTTGAATCACGAAGGCTTTGTTCCATATTGGTGTCTTGTCCAAGTTGTGATTTGTTGGCCAAAGTCAAGATCACTTCTTGTCCATCGACATTGATTACGAAGCTTTCCAAGGTCAATGGGTCATGCTTAACTAGGATCACTAAGTTTGTTGTGCCAAAGCCAAGGCTTAGTTGATTCAGAGGAATAAGGTTAGGTAATATATTGGATATATTGGCATATATAAGATATATGTTTCGGACTTGGATGTCCCCTTACTGGATCTAGGAATTGGATGAGATCCAATTCATCTTAGAGATCTACCTAGTTAATTATCATACAATTTGTTGGCCAAAGTCAAGATTGTGTGTTATTTAACGGGATCCTAACCCACTAGGAAATAAGGTTTCCCGAGTACTCAACAGAGGGTTAGAGGCTCGCCGAAAAATAGTGGGAGACAAATATTAAATTTGCAATATTCGTTTAGTTACTTGCCATACGTGCTCATTTCAAATTTTTCGTCAAATAAATTATTTATTTGTTGGACTAATAATTAATGTTGTTTTAATAAACAGTTGGACTGTATTCAAACTATTTCATTTATAGTTGATTATATAATTGGATTATAGTAATCAATATATTTGAATTAACTAATTTCAATTAATAGTTGATTTTATAATTGGATTATAGTAATCAATATAATTGAACTAATTTAAATTATAGTTGATTATATAGTTGGACTATAGTAATCATTATAATAAATAGTACCTAAAATCGTTGATTAAATAGTTGGACTATTAGAATCAAGATAACTGAAAGATTAGTGTTTAAAACATAATCCTGGGTGAAAATGTATTTAAACGACTTTAATTTTCAAATTGGGAATAAAACTTCGGGATAGTCCTGAAAACTAAGAAGTTACTTTATTTGATAAAATAACATCTTAGGCCTAAGCCCGGAGTTAAGCAAATAGTAGAACATGATATTTGGAACATTAATGTGATGATAACTTTAATGCTTAATCCAATATGCTTGCCAAATAGACTCCTTAATTTCTTATTCAGAACTAAGGATTAGATCCTTATAGTATGATAATGAAATTGAAGGATCTTCATAGATCTATTTTAGATCTTTGAAGTAGTAAATTGAAATAGATAAACTCTTGGATGGCTATACTCCAGGAGACAAAGCCAAAGTTTGCAATAAGGCAAGAAGCGCAAGGTGCATCTTATTTCGACATTCCGGAAGGCCAAGTCTTGGCCAAAGACTTCTGGAGTGTGGAAAAAGGGCAAAGGCAAAATCATTATAATTTTCTGGGAAGATAAAGGACATATCCCAAAATGTCTGCCTAAAATGTGGCAAACGGGGAAACGGAAGCGTGACTGCCGTATGGACAAGGCAGACATGAAGGAATTGAAGACGGGCAAGGCTCTGACTTCAAATTTTTTTTATCATAAACATATGTTCACTGCTAGTATTAAAATTGGATTTTAGATACTGGATGTGGTACATAAATATGTACTGGTGTACAGAATCTGCTGAAAAGCAGGATACTGACTTCAGTTGAGATTTATCTGCGAATTGAAAATGGGACGAAAGTCACTGTTTTAACCATAGATACCTAAATTTAGGAACTACCCTTCGGGTGTGTACATAAATTAGCAAACTGTTACAATGTAACTAGTTTGACTAGAAACATTATCTCTATATCAGAGTATAATCCGTTGCGGATATACCTTTATATTCTAGAACACTAAATTGTTTCATTTTATAAAGTTGATATTGAGATAAACACATTAGATGTGAATACCAATATTTATATTTTGAATGTAAATAAATCTCAAACATATGTTATGACAAACAAATAGCTCAAACTTATTTAATCAGTTGAGACTTTTGTGTGGCATTGTTGTCTGGGACACAATTAAAAAGGACTCGTATATCCACACTTTCGAAGAGTGGGTACTAGGACAAATTTGATTCCATTCAAATAATCTCTACGAATATAGTTTATTAGGCAAAGTGCCTAAAACACATTTACTTGGTAAAAGTGTAAGTGCCACCGATCTGTTAGCCCTTATTCATAGTGAAGTAAGTGGGCCCATATCTAGCTAGGCTAGAGGTGGATATGAATATTTTGTGACCTTTACGGTTGTGGCATCGCGTTATGGTTATGTGTTTCTTTTGAACACAATTCAGAAACTTTTAACGTTTCGACACGAAATAGACAAACAGATAGGCTAAAGTGTAAAGACATCACGGTTAGACCATGATGAAAATACTTAAGCAATAAGTTTCTTATATACTTGAAAGAGTATATTATTCTTTCAATGAGGACTCCTCCCGGAACACGTCTGTTTGACGATGTGTCCGAACAGAGAAACCGAATCTTGTTGGACATGATAAGGTTAATCATGAGTCGCTCTGAGCTACCATTTCCTTCAACGGATACACATTTAACAGTGCAGAACTTATTTTGAATAATGTTCCATAAAATCTATTAGGCAGACTTTGGGTTTTCTCATTCCTGAAGATTTGGGTATGCTAGGCATATGTTTGGATGATACCAAACTAGAACCCAAATTGGATAAGTGCCTAATTGTAGGTTATCCTAGGGAAACCAAAGTGTAGTACTTATACAAATCACAAGAGAACAATGTTATTGTTGCTCACCATGCGGTTTTCCTAAAAGGAATACCTATATGCAGTGGTAAGTGGGAGGAAAGTAAAACTCGATGAAAATTAGAATAATACTATCCAGGCATCAAATCTTAATGGAACACAAATAATTCATCAAGGATGAAACTATACCAGTAATCTTCGAATACACAAGAACCACGTAAGTCGGAGAGAGTCAGAAAACAACCTGGGGTATGGGTTTCTGATCTCACCTCATAAAGATGTCAATCTTATTGAGGAACATGAACTTACTACGTATGAGGAAGTGATATAAGGTATTGACTCCCTATTATGGAAAAGTGCCATAAAGTCTGAAATGGATCCCATGTATACCAACCAATTTTGGACACTAGTTGATGTACCGCAAGGCATTGTGCCTACTGGTACTATATGAGTCTTCAAGGAAGACATACATGGAAGGCAACATACCAACATACAAAGCTAGGCTTGTAGCGAAAAGGTATCGTTATCAACATTGTGTTGATTACGACGAAACTTTTACCTGTTGCCTCAGTAAGTCCATTTGGATAATGCTTGCTGATGCTGCATGTTTCATTTATGAAATATGTCAGCTGAACGTCAAAACCGCTTTCCTTAATGGAAACCTTTGGGAGGATGTTTACAACATCCTGACGGTTTTTTCGTACCTAAACTAGCAAACAAATTTTGCAGGTTATTCTATCCATGGATGGATTGAAGCAAGCATTGCGTTCTTGGAATTATCGTTTTGATGTAATCATAATGGTGTATGATTTAATTCAAAACGAATATGATTCTTGTGTATATAAGGAGGTTAGTGGGAGCGCACTGATAGTGAAAGTCCTAAGTAATAATGACATATCATTTCTTGGAAATGATATCCCCATAAATACAATCGGTGAAAGCTTGGCTTTCATGAAAATTCTCCAGAGAATTCTTCAGAGAAACAACCTTTATTTTAGGAATAAAGATCTACTGGGATAGATTTAAAGTTGTTAGCTCTCTCCGAGAACTCGTTCATTGAAAAATGTACGCGACCTGGTGTCTCATATGCTTTGAGCATATGGAGTCACAATCGGCCAATCCAAGTGATGGTCATTGGATTTATGTTAAGAACATCCGTTAGTATCTTAGAGGAACTAATGATGCTATCTTATACTATGGAGAATGAGAACTTGAAGTGACCGGGATCACTGCTGCAAGTTTCCAAACCGATAAAAACGACTAAAAGTCGTAACAAAGGTACTATAAAGTTTGAAAAACGAAACAGTGAGCTGGAAATCTTCCATGCAAGATACTGTTACTGAATAAGCAACAAATGCGGGTTATTGTTGCAGCTGAGGCAGCAATAGAAGCCATTTGGGTCGATAATAATCCTAATTAGATTAGGAATAGTTCTGTTAGCAGCTGAGCTAGGCTACAGCGCAGGCTAAAGAATTAATGGTCTCATCAACGATCCATATATATACTTCAATTATTCATCTGATTCGTTCGGATCATACATCGTGGCGATGTGATGATCGAATAAATCGTATTAGATGATAATACTGCAAATCCGCTGACGAAAGTCTTTTCTCAGTAATTTGAGCGAACCGTACATAGTTTGGGTGTAAGTCACTTGAGTGACTGACTATAGGCCAAGTGGGAGATTGTTGGACAATTATGACCCATAGCGTCACTATTTGTACAGATCATGGTGTTGTTGTACAAATTAACTATGTGACAAAGGAAATTGCTCTTTTATCATTTGTGATTAGATCACCAAGATGTATAAATGATGAAATGTCCATAAGATTAGTTCCTGGATTGAGATGATATGAGATAGTATCAATCCATAAAGGTTTAATCATTAAATATCCCTAGTCGTAGTATTGTCAAGATTGGACATCGATAATGCGAAATAGACTAGTATTACACTTGTGCGCGTTATGAGGGCATAACGACATATTTCTCATATATTTGGGTATATGATACTCATGCAAGTGTAGTAGGAGGTTGTGTTTTATCGATTGTACGGGAAACAGCTTCGCTCTGGATAGACCCCTCGAAATTCCATTGGTAGTATTACTACGTGTCTATGGAAGTCCGAATCAGGGTAGGTGTATTTGGTCTTAACCTGAGACTTGCATTGCTAATACTTGCGACAATCAATGTACTTTGGTTTTGGTCGTCCAGGGCTTTAACAGGTTCTGTGTTCGCCTCTTCTGGATATATTGAGAATCGTAGTGTATTGGGTGTGATGTCAAGATGGAAGTATCACTCCAGTAATAGTGGAGATGATGATCACATAAGATACATTACTTGTTCTCTTATATGCTGCAGCTATTGGGATATTATGACTAGGTCATTTTTATCCGATTATAGAGACTAGTTACCAGAGATCCGATATGTGCTTCGTATGGGGCAGACACATTTCTAGCCCCAGGCTTTGCACGTGACATCCGATAATGGATCGAAATACGCAATACTAAGTATACTACGCCTGATTTAGATCACATATTCCTGTAAGGATATTTCTGGAGAATTGGGTAGGCATGGCGCTTTGCTAGAAGCCAACATTGTCTTGTAAATCGGTTAAAAACGTAGTACTAGGTACATACGTGTTCGGATAGTCCGACGACCGTATTTACTGCCAACATATCCGGGGATCTCATGGGTCGCTTCCCGAAGATTCATCGATGACGTATGACTCGCAATTTATTAATCTGGGATTAATTTGATGAGAGAGAAAATTAATCTGGGATTAATTACGGAGATATTTTATCTGGGATAAAATATTAATTAAAGACAGAGAACGATTAATTTGGAATTAATCGATAAAATAATATATTCGATATATTTTAGGAAATTAGATTTCGACGCGGAATTGAAATTAGATTTTAATTCGGGTGTACGAGTTAATTTAGAATTAATTCGTTAGTGACATGAATAGTGATGTTGATAGGCATAATTATTTAATTATGTCGCAACAGAAAATTCGTTAATTTGGAATTAGCGAACCTGAGCCCGGGAGTGTTTGCGAGCGCACTCGCATTTTGAATTCAAGTGCGGCCCGCAAGTCATATCAAGCGTCAAATCACTTGTCAATCGATTGATGTGATTTCTAGTCACTTTGAGTGATTTGACAACTTGTCACATTGATTGATGGTGGTTGTTGGGAGCTTTTAAAGCTTGTACCTTGTTGACTTTTTGAAAACAATTTTTGGTATATGTTTTTTATTTTGGAAATCAATTAAAAACCGAAAAAACAACACATCTCTCTCTCTCACTCTTCTCTCCTCTCTCTCTCGCCCAAAGGGGCTGCTGTTTTTCTCATTTTTCTGCCCAAAATGCCAATAATGAAGAAGAAGTGCAAGGGTGATTTTTGTGGCAAAAATCACCAAATGCTAGCACACATTCGAGGTCTTGCGAAGGTGATAGGTAAATCGCACACGTGAGCAAGGAATCAACCAAAGCTTGGAGCTTGAGAGATCCTTCCATGGCTGAATTTGAGGAGGGCAAAAACTGCCACTGCTGTGAGCACCAAGGAGCTTCAATGAGCTTAAAAAGTTTTTTGTTGTTCCTCGCATCGCCTCAACTGATCATTGTGAGTATTTCGTAACTTCTTTGATGTATTCGAACTTATGTTTCATTGCTTTAATCGATCCTCGGGACCGTAGAAACCCAACACTTGGATCATTGATGAGACCGTGGTTCCTTAGCCTATGTTGTAGCCTAGCTCAGTTGCTAACAGAACTACTCCTAATCTAATTAGGATTATATATATCCAAAATGCCTCTTTTACTGCCTCAACTACAGCAATGTTTCACTTTTGTTATTTATTCGGTAACAGTATCTTGCTTAGAAGATTTCCAGCTCACTGTTCCGTTATTCAAACTAAATATGTACCCTTATTGCGACTTAAAATCATCTTTGTCGGTTTGGAAACTTGCAGCGGTGAACCTAGTCACCTCAAGTTCTCATTTCCCCATATTCCCAGAAATGATCCTTAGTTCGTTCAAGATACTCAAGTATGTTCTTTATATCAATCCAGTGACCATCACCTGGATTGGCCTTATAGCGTCTACATATGCTCAAAGCATATGGGACATCAGGTCACATACATTTCAAAAACATACGAGCTCCGGGAGGGTCGTGAGTAGCTTTCTAGATCAATCCCAGTAGATCTTTATTCCTAGAATAAAGCCTGCTTCTCCTAGGTATTCCATGGAGAATTTTAATGAAAGCCAAGCTTTCACCGATTATATTATGGGAATGTTATTTCCAAGAAATAATACATCATCAATGTATAGGACATCGAATGTCAGTGCGCTCCCACTAACCTTCTTATATACACAGGAATCATATTCGTTTTGAATGAAATCATATACCATTATGATCTCATCAAAACATTGGTTCCAAGAACGCAATGCTTGCTTCAATCCATAAATGGATCGATTTAACTTGCAAACCTTGTTTGCATGTTTTGGCATGACAAAACCATCAGGATGTTGCATATAAACATCCTCCAAAAGGTTTCCGTTAAGGAAAACGGTTTTGAGGTCTATGTGCCATATTTCATAAATGAAATATGCAGCAATAGCAAGCATTATCCAAATAGATTTAATCATGGTAACAGGTGAAAAAATTTCAGCATAGTCGACACTATTTCGTTGACGATACCCTCTATGTACATTTATATGTTGCCATCCATGTATGTTTTCCTTGAAGACTTATATAGTACCAATAGGCACAATGCCTTCTGGTACATCAACCAGTGTCCAAACTTAGTTGTTATACATGGAATCCATTTCGGACTTCATGGAACTTTGCCATAAAAGTAGTCGATACCTTGTATCACTTCCACATACGTAGCCAGTTCACCTTCCTCAATAAGATTGATATCTACATGAGGTGAGATCAGAAACCCATACCTCCCAAGTTGTTTTCTGACTCTCTCTGACCTACATAGTTTTGTGTATTCGAAGATTATTGGTACAGTTTCATCCCTAATGAACTATTGGTGTTCTGTGAGGACTCGCTGCCTGGAATAATATTACTCCGATTTTCATCGAGTTTTAATTTCCTCCCACTTATCACTGCATATAGGAATTCCTCTTAGGAAAATCCTATTGAGAGCAACAATTACATTGTTCTCTTGTGAATTGTATAAGTACTATACTTTGGTTTCCCTAGGAACCCCTACAAATAGGCACTTATCCGATTTGGATTTAGTTTGGTACCATCCAAACATTTAGCGTATGCCCAGCATTCTCAAATCTTCAGGAATGAGAAACCCAGTTTCTTTCTTGTTCATATTTAATATGAAGTCTGTCTAACAGATTTTCATGGAACCTTAATCAAAATAAGTATTGCAATGTTCAATGCGTATATCCCTAGAAGGAAATTGGTAGCTCAGAGTGACTCATCATTAACCTTACTATGTCCAACAAAGTTCGGTTTCTCCGTTCGAACACATCGTCAAATTGAGGTGTCTCGAGAGGCGTCTACTGTGAAAGAATACCATACTTTCAAGTAATCTTGAAACTCATATGTTTAGGTATTTTACACTATGGTCCGACCGTAATATTTTTAATACTTTTACCGGTCTATTTTCTTACTTCGTGTCGAACCCTTTGAATTACTCAAAAAATTCTGACTTATGTTTCATAAGATACACATAACCGTAACGTGATGCCACATCCGTAAAGGTTACAAAGTATTTATATCCACCTCTAGCCTAGCTAGACATGGGCCCACTTGCGCACTATGAACGAGGGGTAACAGATCGGTGGCACTTGCACTTTTAGGAAGTAAAAGGTGTTTTAGGCACTTTGAATAATATACTAGATTCGTAGACATCATTTGAATTAGAATCAAATCCGTCCTAGTATCCACTCTTCGAAAGTGTGGATATACGAGTCTTGTTAATGTGTCCCAGACAACAATGCCACTTTTAAGTCTCAACATATTTATTCAGTTTGAGCCTTTTATTTGTCATGTTTTATGTTTGAGATTCATTTATATTCGAAATATAAATACTGTTATGTTGGATAATATGACCCATAGCGTCACTATTTGTACAGATCACGGTGTTGTTGTACAAATTAACTATGTGACAAGAAAATTGCACTCTCATCATTTGTGATTAGATCACCATAGATATATAAATGAAAGAGAGGTCCCTATGATTAGTTCCTGGACTGAGAATGATATGAGACAGTATCAGTCCCCGAAGGATTAATCATTAAATATCCCTAGCCGGAGTATTATCGAGACTGGACATCGATAATGAGGAATAGGCTAGTATTGCACTTGTGTGCGTTGTGAGGGCACAACGGCATAGTTCTCATATATGTAAATATTGGATACTATGCAAGTGCGATAGGAGGTCGTGTTTCACGATGGTACGGGAAACAGCTTCGCTCTGGATAGACCCCTCGGAATCCCATTGGTATTATGACTATGTGTCTATGGGAGGCCGAAATCAAGGTAGGTGTGTATAGTCTTAACCTGAGACTTGCATCGCTAATACTTACGATAATCGATAGACTTTGGTCTTGGTGGTACAGGGCTTTAACCAGTTCTGCGTACACCACTTCTGGGTTTATCAGAGAGTCGTAGTGTATTGGGTGTGATGTCAAGACGGAAGTATCACTTCAGTCATATTGGAGATGATGTCACGCAGGATATGGTATTAGTGCTCTAAGTGTTGCGCAACCAATCAGGATTTTGTGACCAGGTCATGAATATCCGATTATAGAGACTAGTTACCAGACATCCGACATGTGCTTCGGACGGGGCAGACACTTATCCAGCCCCAGCCCTAGCACGTGACTATCCGATACTGGGCCGATATACACAATACTACGGTATACTACGCTTGATACATCTATATATTCCTGTAAGAATATTTCTGGAGAATTGGGTAGGCATGGCGCTTTGCTAGAAGCCAACCTTGTCTTGTAAATCGGTATAAACGTAGTACGAGGTACTTACGTGTTCAGATAATCCGACGACCGTATTACTGCCAACATATCTGGAGATCTCATGGGTCGCTTCCTGAAGATTCACCGATGACGTATGACTCGCACTTTAAATTAATCTGGGATTAATTAGAAGAGAGAGAAATAAAAAATCTGGGATTAATTACGGAGATATTTTATCTGGGATAAAATATTAATTAAAGGAGAGAACGATTAATTTGGAATTAATCAATAAAAAATATATATTTGATATATTATTAGAAATTGGATTTCGACGCGAAATTAAAATTAGATTTTAATTCGGGCGAACGAATTAATTAGAATTAATTTGTTAGCGACATGAATAGTGAATTCGCTAGGCGTAATCATTTAATTACGACGCGACGGAAAATCGTTAATTTGGAATTAACGAACCGAGCCCGGATTATTTGCGAGCGCATTCGCATTTCGAATTCGAGTGCGGCACGCAAGTCAAATCGAACGTCAAATCGCTAGTCACATCAAGCGTCAAATCAAATGTCACTTTGAGTGATGTGACAAGTTGTCATTGATTTGAGTGTGATTGATGTGGTAGTTGAAAAGCTTTAAATGCTTTTTTTGCTTGGCTTTT
>SKCR01005160.1:0-89174 GCA_019454045.1 Zanthoxylum bungeanum | reverse complement strand
ATAAGAAATTGATTGTATCCTTAGAACCCATCCGTGAACAAATACATGGCAGATAAAGCCGCACTATCAACCAGTATGTCTATATGAGGTAAAGGAAAGTCATCATTCGGGTAAGCTTTATTAAGGTCTCGGTAATCCACACACATTCTGACCTTCCCATCCTTCTTCGGCACTGGCACAATATTTGCCAACCACTCAGGGTACTTCACCATTTCCAAGAATCCCACATCTATCTGCTTCTTGTCTTCCTCTCTAACCTTTTCAGCCTACTCAGGTCTCATTCTTCAGAGCTTCTTCTTTACCGGCCTCATGTTTGGATAAGTTGGTATCGTATGCTGGGAGATGTTTCTGTCTACTTCAGGCATGTCCTCGTAGGACCAAGCAAATACTTTAGCACATTTGATTAATATCTCTTCTAATTTCTTCCGCTCATTAGAGGTAACCTCACTTGCAATTAGAATCTCCTTGGGCTCTTAGGCGTGCCTAGGTTAAACGCGTTCGTTTTGGTTGAGTTGATGTCAAATATCCTCAAGTCATGCAAGTTGAAAGGAAAAGACTCAGGCAAGTAAGAAAAATGTTTGTCTTTATTATTAGTGAATGCGGGAGTACACTCAAATAAATCAGGAAGATAAATATCTTCGTCATCTACAGACACTTCATCCACCGCAGCAGGGTTTTTCCTCTGTCTCCTTATTCTCCTCGAGGGTTAGGCTATCTAGCTTCATCAGCTCTTCTTCCCACTTGTCTTCCTCCTTCACAACTTCTTTTGCCAGCAGTTTCTCACCTAGCATATCCTGGAAGATCTCAAATCCTAGTACCATGACCCAGTTAACTTCTACTGTTTCAGGCTCCCCTTGATACCCCATAGCTTTCACGAAGTATTCCGACAGCTTCAATCCTTTCTTCTTAGCCTTCGGCTTATCCTCATCAAACTTATATCCCAAACCTCACCGGGTGGTCTGCCCCTTGAAGTTGGGCAATGCTCCTCCAACACTTGAGCCTGTGCCTGAATCAAACTTCATCTTCTCCATGATCCTAGCCACCTTAGGATCTACCCACTTCTCGAAGGTTGCTGACACTTCGAACCTCGTGAAAGGTTGTGTCTCCAAAGCGGCTACAACATTATCTCAGCTCTTATGGTGACGATCTCTCCCTCATATGGAAACTTGATAACCTGATGCAGAGTGGAAGACACGTCCCCAAGCTTGTGAAACCATGGCCTTCCCAACAATAAAGTAAAAGTTTCCAGGATATCAAGTACTGTGAACTCAACCTTATCCTCAATTGGGCCTACTTTGACCATTACAGCAAAAGTACCCTCAACTCCTCATTTGTTATCATCATAATCCTTGATAGTCATATTGGAGGGACTTAGATCTGTCATCTTTATACCCAACCTCGCCTAAATCTTCAATGGGCACACATTGATAGATGAGCCATAATCCACCATTACACAAGATGTCTTCTTACCTCTCACTTCAGCTATTATGAATAATGACCTGTTATGGTTCCTTCCCTCCGTCGGGAGTTCCTCCTCAGAAAAGGTTATCACATGTGAAGCTTCCTTCTGTACTGATCCTACAAACATCATACGGTTGGCATCTTCAGGTACTACTATCTTGCTCAAGGCCTCAACCATAGCATGCCGGTGCTCCTGTGATGCACACAACAACTCCCATATGCTCAATTATGCTCGTGTCTTTTTCAACTGACGCAGCACTACATCTCCCTCAGCATTATCCCCGTTTTCTACTATTTCTCTACCTTATGTCAACACTTTCTTACCTTTCTCCGTTGTATCATTGTAGAAACGCCCACTGCGTGTCATTCCTTTCACCTCATCTTCGTCACTACTGGAGAAGTCCAACCAGAAATTCTTCCCTTGCTCCGCTTCATCCTCACTGTTGCTATCTCAAATCCCCAAGCACAAGGCTTGGTGGTCAAAGGTTTGGAGGACAAGGCTTTCAGGTAGGCATGAGCTAATCATATAGCTAGGTGGTGGGACAGTGTGATAGTTATGCAGGGGATTTCTGTGTGTGTTGGGTTGCTTCTTTTCGGGGTCGGGTATTTTGTGGGAGTCGATTAAGTCTTGGATTTCGTGCCTGAGGTGGGCGCAGTTGTCGGTGTCATGGCCTTTTACTGGTGGTATTGGTAATTTAGGTTCAGGTTATAGTGTGGTGGTAGAGGATTGGGGAGTGGTCTATCTTCCAAGGGTTTAAGAAGCCCCTGCCTCGCTAAGTTCTCAAGCACCTTGGACAAAGGCCTTCCCATGTTAGAAAAATGCCAATTTCCGACGGCAGCTACTTCAACAGAAACGGACTTGGTACTAGAAGGCCCTCTAAAATTTCTTATATTCTGGCCATAAAACTTCTTATTCTCCGCTTCTTCTTCCTCAATTACCATGACAGTTTCCCTCAACTTTCGGAAGTCAGTGATCATAGAGGTCATCCTCCTCAACTTCCCATAAATTGAGGGCTTAGTACCCTTGATAGTCATCTTGATTTAGTCCTTCTCCAAGGGTCGAGTCTGTATTTTCAAGAGCTTCCTTCTCCAATGGTCCACATAATCCTTGATGCTCTCCTCGGCTTCTGTTTGGTATTCTCCAAGTCACAAAGCGAGAAATCGATCTCCAAGTCTGTGACATACTGACTCAGAAAGGCCTCTACCAATTCCCTCTAGTCGTCTTTGACCTTCCTCTCCAGGCCATGGTACCATACCACGGGTGCTTCCTCAAGCGACATCCCAAACATCTTATAGACCTGACACTTCGACAGACCCACTGAACTCATCACAGAAACATACTGGTAAAGATGGACCCTCGAATCCCCATTCCCGTTGAACTTGGTTATATCATGCATTTTGAACTAAGCTGGCAGCTGTTCCTCAAACGTCATAACCTTATAGTCCAGCAAATCTTCATGTTTACCCCTCATCTTACGGGTAACTAACTCTAC
Source organism: Zanthoxylum bungeanum (assembly GCA_019454045.1). Classification (NCBI taxonomy): domain Eukaryota; kingdom Viridiplantae; phylum Streptophyta; class Magnoliopsida; order Sapindales; family Rutaceae; genus Zanthoxylum; species Zanthoxylum bungeanum. Next base: position 86,220 of record SKCR01005160.1, on the reverse strand, counting down.
CTGATCTCGGAGTTTCTATAATTCAGCCTGAGACCCGGCTACCCTTCCCGCGGCATACTCAGCCATGTCACTATCAAAGACAGGAATATCATCACTCAATCTGTTCGGAGGGTCCTCACGCCTCTCATTCTCAAAGCCTCCCCCATCATGGGGCACAGCCATATTGGCCATAGCGGCGGTCATAGCTTGTAAATGTTTGGTAAACTTGGTGAGACTAGTTTCCAGCTGGTCCATACGAGATACTTCATTAAATGATTCGGTCATGTTCGCTGATGGCCTTTTGACGAGTCTTCCCTCTTCCCTAACCCAATGGGTATCTATGATGCATTTTAAAACTACGAGTCAACATTTATGTGTGAGATGTATGGAACGTATAAGTTGGCCCATTATCATTTTATAGTATTCAATCATACCATTACGAGGTACAAACTTGTCCCAGTTGAAAAGGCCCAACAGGTTTACACTTTTGTGATAATATGGCTAAGAAACTTCAAATGATATGGGGCCCAAGCATAAAGTGGCCCATCGGTATTTTAGAAGCTTTGGCCCAATTTCCATAATGCACGGACTCGTCCCAGTTTAAATATCCCAACTAGCCCATACGTCATGACAAAAAGTCCAACTGAATCCAAATGATGACGGTTCTAAACACAAGCACAAAGGAATAGTTTCTATCGAACTTAAAACTACATTTCATATGCGGGTTTATAAGGGTATAGAAAAAGGCTCTCACTGGCGAAGGATTGCCCACAACTAGGTCTCCCCACTCAAGGGTCTGAGCGACCAAGTGAGCACACCTTTTTTATACGCTAAGGAACGTGCCAATAAGTTAAGGTGCGTGACTGACTGTCAAATGGATTTCCTATTGTAGATTCCTCAGAGGGAGGGTGGAGCGAACTCTCTTAAATACCAAAGCCTCTTAGGCTCTTATCGCCTTGGTGATAGGAATAAACAACAAGTCCCTTAAATTAGTCCATTATAGTAAGCTTCGAGTAAATGATTATCTAGGTGCATGTTGGACAGTTATGACCCATAGCGTCACTGTTTGTAAAAGACATTGTGTTTTTGTACAAAATTAACTATTTAGTAATGAAATTGGCATTTACCATTTTGTAACTTATTTACTTTGATATATAAGTAGTAAAAGTCCATATGATTAGTTCCGGATTGAGATGATATGAGACAATATCAATCCATAAAGGTTTAATCATTAAATATCCCTAGTCGTAGTATTATCGAGACTATGCATCGATAATGCGGAATAGACTAGTATTGCACTTGTGCACGTTGTAAGGGTATAATGGCATAGTTCTCATATATTTATGCATTGGATACTTATGCAAGTGCGATAGGAGGTTATGTTTTACCGATGGTATGGAAAATAGTTTCGCTCTGGATAGACCCCGCGGAATCCCATTGGTAGTATGTATATGGGTCTATGGGAGTCTCCTTCAGGGTAGGTGTATTTGGTCTTAACATGAGACTTGCATCGCTAGTATTTGCGACAATCGGTAAACTTTGGTTTTGGTTATCCATGACTTTAACACGTTCTGTGTACGCCTCTGCTGAGTTTATTGGGAATTGTAGTGTATTGGATATGATGTCAAGACGAGAGTATCACTTCAGACATATGGAGATGATGATCACTCATGGATTCAGAACTGGTTCTCTATAGTGTAGCAACCATCGAGATAATATGACAAGGTCATGATTATCCGATTCAAATAGACTAGTTGCTTGATATCCGATATGTGCTTCATACGGTGCAGACACTATTCCAGCCCCAAGCCTTGCACGTGACATCAGATACTGGATTGCAATACGTAATACTATGGTATACTACGCCTTATATAGATCTATATTCCATTAAGAATATTTCTGGAGAATTGGGTAGGCATGGCGTTTTGCTAGAAGCCAACCTTGTCTCATAAATCGGTAAAAATGTAGTACACCTACGTGTTTGGATAATTCGCATTTCATTGTTCATTATGATCTTGGGACTAATCATAGAAACCAACAATGGTATCATTGAGCCTAAAATGAGCATGAAATGTATTAGGGTAAAATTTGGGGAAATTCAATGTGAGCATGATTTGATTAAATTGGATGGTTGAGTATGCTTGTATGTTGATGAAATGAGGTATGATTGGATCAATTTCAACAATAATGATTGGATCAAAATTTGCCCCACCTTAAGGATTGGTCGAATATGAGTAATAACCTAGGCTCTTGGAAAATTTTGTTTTGATGATCATTGGATGAGTTGAAATGAATGAAAAGTCGATTTGTAATTCAATCGGATTGAAAAATGAAATCGGACTTAAAAGCTTACCTTGGCCGAGAGCTATATGGCATGTATGAACTTGATTTTTGATTCAAAATTGTTGGACAATAATTGAACAATTAGATACATAATTAATTGGTAAATTATATTTTGGAAATATTGATTTAGTTAATTAATTGATGTATTACACTTTAATTAACTAAGTTATAAAATTTGGAATTTTAAAATTTGGTTAATGGCCTTAATTTTAAATTGGGCTTGAAATTATTATATTTGGGCATAATGGGCTTGGTTGGGCCAAGTTGGTTTAGGCCAAATGGATTGGATCCTAATTGGGCCTAAATCATTCCATTAAGTCCAAATGTAATAAATGGGCTTTAAAGTTTAATTAGGCCTTATGGGCTTGATATTGATTTTATGGCAAATTCACATTGACCAAAGACCATGCCTTATGAAATCAATTGAAAGCCCATCGGACTTTAATTAAACAAACATTGGATGTTAGTTGGGCTTTGAGACCCGATAAAGATTAGATTTGGAATCTAAGTCGTTAAAGCACATTAAAAGTGTAAATATTTAATTTGGAATAAAATAAAAGAATTAGTATTGAATACGAATAAATTAGATTTAACGAGTAGTTCGATATAATTCAAGAATTCGTACTTTGAGTATATATTCTCAAACGAGTTGGACTCGCGCAAAATCAAATCGTTGTTTGAACATTGGATGGTCACATAATTAAAGACTAATTAATTGGATTAGATTGGTTGATATGCATGCTATGAATGAACATATGGATGTATTGAATGAATAGCGTATATCGGATGGATATTAGAAGGGAAAGGGTAATTTTAGAAATTATTGTAAATTTGGAATTTATAAATTGGACCTGCGTGTCCAGCCTAATCTCTTATTATCTCTTTGTATTCTCTTCTCACCTAATTCCCTCAATGTTAATGAAGTTTCTATTATTGTATTATGTAATTGGGTAGAAGTAGAATAGTGCTAGCCGGGGAGAGGAAAGGGAGCGATTTGTTTTAGGAATAATCTGTTTAAATATCCATACGCATATCGTTATTAATTTACTTTTCCTGCCTTATGATGTTTTAGAAGCATGCTTAAGGGTGTATGATGAGACCTTAACAAAGATAATAAATTGGTTACCAATTTACGCGAAAAACCCTCAAATAATATTAAGTGATTTTTCCTTCCATTGGGTGATTCTTACTCATGATCCAAAATTGGCATTGGTTTGTTGGCCAAAGTCAAGGCCTTTGTCAATTACGGATGTGTTTGAATCTTGAAAGTTTTGTTCCATATCGGTGTCTTGTCCAATTGTGATTTGTTGGCCAAAGTTAAGATCACTTCTTGTCCATCGACATTGATTACGAAGCTTTCCATGTCAATGGGTCCCGCTTAACTGGAATCATTAAGCTTGTTGTGCCAAAGCCAAGGCTTAGTTGATTCAGAGGAAAAAGGTTAGCAAAATCTATTGGATACATTGGCATATGTATTGTATATATGTTTCGGACTTGGATGTCTACCTACCGGATCTAGGAATTGGATGAGATCTAATTGATCTTCGAGATCTACCTAGTTAAATATCATACAGCTTGTTGGCCAAAGTAAAAGTTGTGTGTTATTTAACGGGATCCTAGCACACTAGGAAACTGGGTTTCCTGAGTACTCGACAAAGGGTTAGAGGCTCGCCGAAAAATAGTGGGAGGCTAGTATTGAATTTGCAATTTTATTCAAATACTTAGCTTTTCGCGCTTTCAAATTATTTCGTCAAAATTATTTTATTAGTTCGACTAATATAATGTTATTTTTCTTGTAACAGTTAAACTGTACCCAAATATCGTTGACTAGATAGTTGGATTATCGTAGTCAAGATGAATGGAAAGGGAAATGCCCAAGATATTATCATGGGCGAGAATGTCTTTAATTGCACGAACTTTGCTGATTGGAAATGAATCTAAGGATAGTCCTTAGAGCCGAGAGGCTGTTATACACATACAAACACATCTTGAGCCTAAACCCACACCTGATCAGACACTTGAGCTGGAGCTTTGGAAGACTCACAGCGATGATTACGATACTGCTCAGTCTATTATGCTTGCTTCCATGACTCAGCATTTACGTCGGCAAAATAGGGACTTGGATCCCTATAACATATTGGTGGGGTTGCACGATCTTCACCGATCTAACAAAAGGTCGGGGAGATATGAGTTATTAAAGAAGCTCTTCCGTTCACGTATGTTAGAAGGCATGTCTGTTGAGTCCCATGTGGCACAGATGATTGCTGATATAAATGAGCTAGCTGAGATGGGGATAGTCTTTGAGGCTGAGATTACCATAGATATGATCTTGCAATCTCTCCCCGACACCTGGAGACAATTCATCATAAACTATAATTTGATGAACACAGATGATACTCTTGTAGAGTTATTGTCTACTCTCAAGGAAGCTGAGAAAGAGCTTCTCAAGGTAACAAGCGTCAGGCGCACTTTGCTTTGACATCTCAGACACCGAGGGCTGTGCCCAAGGCAACTGGAGGTATGAAGAAGAAGAAGCATAAAAGAAATGGCAAAGCCAAATCGTCAAAGGCTTCTGGGAAGCCTAAGGATAAATCTCAGGATGTTTGCCTCCAGTGCGGTAAGTGGGGTCACTAGAAGCGTGACTACCGCGAGTACAAGGCGCTCTAGAAGGAGATAAAGGCGGGCAAGGCACCGGCCTCATGTATGTTTGTTATTTAAATAAACATGACTACTTCTAGTTTTAAAAATTGGATTTTTGATTCTTGTTGTGGTACTCACATATGAACTGATGTGCAGGATCTACAGATTAACATGAGACTAAATTCAGGGGAGATTGATCCGCGTGTTGGAAACAGAACACCTGTTGCTATTTTGGCCGTGGGCACTTTTGTTTTGGATCTGCCATCGGGGCATGTACTTGAACTAAATGACTGTTATTATGTACCTAGTTTGACTAGGAATATCATATCTGTATCTATGTTAACCTAATGTGGGTATACTTTTGTATTTCGGAACACTGGGGGTTACTTATATAAAAATGATGTAGAAATTTGCAATGCTGTTGCAAATAATGGTCTTTATATTTTGAATATAAATCTATCTCAAACATATAATATAACAAACAAAAGGCTCAAAATGAGTAACAAAGATGAAACTTATATGTGGCACTATCGTTTGGGACAAATAAACAAGACTCACATATCCACACTTTCAAAGAGTGGGTACTTGGACGGATTTGATCCAAATTCATATGACGTCTACGAATCTTGCTTATTAGGCAAAATGCCTAAATCACCTTTTAGCGGTAAAGGTGAATGTGCCACCGAACTATTAGCCCTCGTTCATAGTGACGTTTGTGGGCCCATGTCTAGCCATGCTAGAGGTGGATATGAATACTTCGTAACCTTTACGGATGATGCATCGCGTTATGGTTATGTGTATCTCATGAAACACAAGTCGAAAACTTTTGAGAAATTCAAAGAGTTTCGACACGAAGTTGAAAAACAGACCTGCAAGAGTATAAAGACATTATGGTCGGACCGTGGTGGCGAATACTTGAGTAATGGATTTCTAGATTACCTGAAAGAATATGGTATTCTTTCACAGTGGACTCCTCCTGGAACACCGCAATTAAACGGTGTGTCCGAACAGAGAAACCGAACTTGTTGGACATGGTTAGGTCTATGATGAGTCACACTAAGCTACCTATTTCCTTCTAGGGATATGCATTAAACAGTGTAATTCTTATATGTGGCACTATCGTATGAGATATGGATAGGAAAGAAACCGGGTTTCTCATTCGTGAAGGTTTGGGGATGCTGGGCATACGTCAAACGTTTGGAAGGTACCAAACTTGAGCCCAAATCGGATAAATGCCTATTCATAGGATATCCTAGGGAAACCAAAGGATATTACTTCTATCACCCACGAGAGAACAAAGTATTTGTTGCTCTACAAGCGGTCTTCCTTGAGAAGGAATACCTAAATGAAGTGGTTAGTGGGAGGAAAGTAGAACTCGATGAAAGTCGGAGTGATACTGTTCCTAACATAGAATCCTCAACGGAACAAGAACAGTCCAACAGGGATGAGACTGTACCACAATCTTCTATTAAACAAGGACCATGGTATAGGTCAGAGAGTCAGGAAACAACTTGAGAGGTATGGGTTTTTGATCTCACCTCATGTAGATATTAATCTCATTGAGGATAACGAACCGGCTACGTATGAGGAAGCGATACAAGATATCGATTCCGCTTTATGGCAAGAAGCCATGAAGTCCGAAATGGATTCCATGTACACCAACCAAGTTTGGACACTGGTTGATGCACCAGAAGGCATAAAGCCTATTGGATGGAAATGGGTCTTCAAGAAGAAGACCGACATGGATGGCAACGTACAAACATACAAAGCTAGGCTTGTAGCGAGGGGTATCGTCAACGACATGGTGTCGATTACGATGAAACTTTCTCACCCGTTGCCTTGATTAAATCCATTCGGATAATGCTTGCTATTGCTACATATTTCGATTACGAGATATGGTAGATGGACGTTAAAACCACTTTCCTTCAAGGGAACCTTTTGGAGGATGTTTATATGCAATAGCCTGATGGTTTTATCGTGCCTAGACTTGCAAACAAGGTTTGTAAGTTAAATCGGTCCATCTATGGACTGAAGTAAGCATCGCGGTCATGAAACCAATGTTTTGATGAGATCATAAAAGAATATGATTTCTTTGAAAACGAAGATGATCCTTTTGTATATAAGAAGGTTAGTGGGAGAGCATTGACTTTTATTGTCCTTTATGTTGACGATGTATTGCTTATAGGCAATGACATTCCCATGCTAACGTTGGTGAAAGCTTGGCTTTCATTGAAATTCTCCATGAAAGATCTGGGAGAGAAGCAGCCTTTATTCTGGGAATAAAGATCTACCATGATAGATCTAGAAAGCTGCTTGGACTCTCCCAGAGCACGTACATTGAAAAAGTGTTGAAGCGATTCAACATGGATCAGTCCAAGAGGGGACTGTTGCCAGTGTCACATGGCGTCTATCTATCTAAGGACATGTGTCCTAAAACTCAAGATGAGAGAGACAACATGAATTAGATATCGTTCGCCTCGGCAGTCGGATCGATCATGTATGCCATGATATGTACGCGACCTGATGTCTTCTATGCTTTGAGCATGTGTAGTCGCTATCAGGCCGATCCAGATGAAGGTCATTGGATGATGGTTAAGAACATCTTTAAGTATCTTAGACGAACTAAGGATGCTTTCTTAATCTATGGAGATGGAGAACTCGAGGTAACTGGGTATACCGATGCAAGTTTCCAAACAGATAAAGACGAATGTAAGTCACAATCCGGGTATATATTTTGTTTGAATAACGGAGAAGTGAGCTGGAAATCTTCCAAGCAAAAGACTGCTGCCGATTCAACAACAGAAGCGGAGTACATTGCTGCAGTTGAAGCAGCAAAGGAAGCAGTTTGGATCCGAAAATTCCTAATTGGATCAGGAGTAGTTCCGTTAGCAGCTGAGCTCATTCCATTGTATTATGACAATAACGGGGCTATAGCGCAGGCTAAGGAACCGTGGTCTCATCAACGATCCAAGCATGTTCAAGGTCGAAAAGGTCGCATCAGATGACAACATGGCAGATCCACTGACGAAGGCTATTCCTTAGTAAAAATTTGAGCGACATGTACATGGTTCGAGTATTAGATGCTTGAGTGACTGGCTATAGGCCACGTGGGAGATTGTTGGACAGTTATGACCCATAGCTTCACTGTTTGTAAAAGACATTGTGTTTTTGTACAAAATTAACTATATAGTAATGAAATTGCCTTTTACCGTTTTGTAATTTATTTACTTTGATATATAAGTGGTAAAAGTCCATATGATTAGTTCCCGATTGAGATGATATGAGACAGTATCAATCCATAAAGGTTTAATCATTAAATATCCCTAGTCGTAGTATTATCGAGACTGGACATCGATAATGTGGAATAGACTAGTATTGCACTTGTGCGCGTTGTGAGGGCATAACGGCATAGTTCTCAAATATTTAAGTATTGGATACTTATACAAGTGTAATAAGAGGTTTTTTTTACCGATGGTACGAAAAACAGCTTCGCTCTGGATAGACCCCGCGGAATCCCATTGGTAGTATGTATATGTGTCTATCGGAGTCCGCTTCAGGGGAGGTGTATTTGGTCTTAACCTGGACTTGCATCGCTAGTACTTACGACAATCGGTAAACTTTGGTTTTGGTATTCTAGGACTTTAACAGGTTCTGTGTACGCCTCTGCTGGGTTTATTGGGAATCGTAGTGTATTGGATATGATGTCAAGACTGGAGTGTCACTTCAGACATATGGAGATGATGATCACGCAGGGATTCAGAACTGGTTCTCTATAGTGTTGCAACCATCGGGATAATATGACAAGGTCATGATTATCCGATTCAAAGAGACTAGTTGCTTGATATCCGATATGTGCTTCGTACGGGGCATACACTATTCCAGCCACAGGTCTTTCACGTGACATCAGATACTGGATCATAATACGTAATACTATGGTATACTATGCCTAATATAGATCGTATATTCCATTAAGAATATTTCTGGAGAATTGGGTAGGCATAGCGCTTTGCTAGAAGCCAACCTTGTCTCATAAATCGGTAAAAATATAGTACGAGGTACCTACATGTTTGGATAGTCTGACAACCGGATTTACTGCCAACATATCCAGAGATCTCTTGGGTCGCTTCCCAAATTTTCACCAATGACGTATGATTCGAACTTAATTAATATGGGATTAATTGCGGAGAGACTTTATCTTGGATAAAGCACTATTTGAAGAGAGAGAAAGATTAATTTGGAATTAATCATTAAAATAATATATTTGATATATTAATGAACTTCGTTTTCAACGAGTAATTAAAATTAGATTTTAATTCGGGCAAATGAGTTAATTTAGAATTAATTTGTTAGCGACGTGAATAGTAATTTTGCTACGCATAATTATTTAATAAAATTTGATTTAAATTACGTCGCGATGGAAGTTCGTTAATTCGTAATTAGCAAACCCGAGCCCGGGAGTGTTTGCGAGCCCACTTGCATTCGGAATCGAGTGGGGCCCACATATCACATCAACCATCACATCACATGTCACTTTACACTTTAGTTTGCTGTGTTTAGGTATGGTTGTTGGTGAAAAGTGTAAAACACTCCAAGTTAAGAATGTTGATTGACTTTTACCAACCAAGGTTTGGTATATCAATTATTATTGTTTTTGAAACAAATATAATTGATTTTGAAAATCAAATACACAACTTCCTCTCTCTCCTAAATTGCCGTGAGCTGTGAAGCCATTTCCTCTCCCAATTTTCTTCATTTCTTAGCCAAAATTTGTGAAGAAAAGTGTGAAGTTTTTGTTTCAAAAATTCACTAAGGGCTAGCACTCTTCAAGAATCAGCAAGAGGTGATTGGGAAACCTATCCAAGGGCTTGGAAAATCAAAACAAGCTTGGAGCTTCTACTTTATCTTGGCTGAATCTTGGAGTCTTGGAGGAGGAGAGTTTTGTTCATCAATAAATCCTTAAACCGATCGATGTAAGTGTGTTTCCGTCATACTTCTTCGTTATTCATTTGCATTTCATTGTTCATTATGATCTTGGGACTAATCATAGAAACCAACAGTGCCTTCACGTCTTTTCCCTTCAGCGATAGAAATGTAGTGAATGAAGGAAGACACCAAACCATTACTAAGCTCTAATAATACCTTTGATTAAACCTAAAGTAGACATGGTTAATTAAAGTACAAATCACAATCATTACGAGACCTTATTTCGGGGCCGATTCTCTGTCCCCAGTGGAGTCACCAGACTTTAGGACACAGAAATCGGTGACGCTGTTCCAGGCTCTTGGCCTAATCGGGAGTACGGAGTAGCCTACGGAGACTAAATCGGAGAATAATTGAGTCGCCACCCAGTGTGAACTGGGAAAATGATTTAAGACCGCACTCACCCCTCGCAAGGGAAGACCTCAAACCGTTGGGTTCGGAATGCTCCTTACTTATGCCACTTGTAATGAAAAGATTTGTGCAATAATCTAATCAAGTCTACGCAACCTACATACACGAGAATAACCTATGTCTAAGTTCACATACATGAAAGTAAGACCTATACCTAAGTTCGCATGCATAAAAACCTATATCTAAGTTTGCATGCATAAAAATAAAACCTATATCTAAATTTGCATGCATAAAAGTAAGTCGACATAACGACAAGCACGAAATCACATGAACGTATTAAATCGATAAACATGGCTATATAAATAAATAATAATCTAAACATGAATGTAGAAGAGATTAATTAAGTTCCTAAAGAAATAACTAAATCATGCTTGAAAATAATATTCTAAAAAACCTAATCGTACATAAAAGTAACATACTATTTATAATAAACAACGAATAAACGCAAGGTCGGATGAACAAAAAATGTGTGTTTCTCAAGTGGTACATGGAATTGTATCCCGAGTGCAGACCGCACTACCGTCCATTCGGATTACTCTACAGAATTTACATACGGGTTTCCATCCAATATACCACGAGAGATAGCACAAAATCATTCATCCCATGGCCACAATATACATGAATCAACAATACACATGCGAATAAATAATAAGGAAAAGAACAAGAATAGATAAAATGGTGCTCTAAGGTCTAACCTCTTAAGTCGATTCTTGGAAGTGCGTTACGCGGTTATCGGAAGGGTTGATGCTCCGCAATATTTCTGATTCACTGGTTCGTTGTTTTCCTTCGTTGCCTCGCTGTTTTGGGCTGTTGTTTGCTCACTGTTTTGTGAAATTTAAGCTGTATTTCAGGGCAGAATTTTCGGTGATATGAGGTGCAGTTTCAGTGTAGTTTTTGGGTGTTTTTAGACAGTTTACTAGGCAGGATTTTTGGTGTTTTCAGGTAGTTTACTTGGCATATTTTTTTGGTGGTTGTTAGGTAGTTTTCTGGGGCTGTTTTCGGTGGTTTGGAGTGCAGTTCAGGGACTTTTTTGTGGTTTGGAGTACAGTTCAGGGGCTATTTTTTTATGGTTTCAGGGTCTGTTTTTCGGTGGTTTCAGGGGTAATTTCTGGTTGTGTTTTTTGATTTTTCTGAAGGCAATTCAGGGGGTGATTTGTGTGAGTATGGAGGCTGGTTTCAAAAGTGTTTTTATACGGTGGTGAAGGCTGGCTCAGGGGGTGATTTGTGTGAGTATGGAGGCTGCTGGATGGGGTTGATTTTCGACAATGTGAGGGTTACCTTCCTTAATTAGAGAGATTCTTTCGTTATGACACAGAAATTAAATATCCTTTCATAATTACAAAATATTCCTTCCCTATTCGCATAAGGACAACCCCAACCCCAGTAATAAATGGCTCATAATTATATAACAACCCAGATTTTCGGGACTGTTCTGCAAGATTCTCGGACTGACATTATAGTCTCGGGAACAGGATGATAATGAAGAATAAGTGTTTAAGTGATGGAATATGGGTTGGAATAATATATTATGAATATTTGTCGCGTTGGAAAATGCGTGGGACCAAGAGTCAGTTACGCGATTTTTATTTTACGTATAAAGTTTGCAGTTTCGGTCATACAATTAGCAAATGAACTCTGATTGATTTAATTCTTAGACCATCCGACTTTTTTTTCTGAGACGGACAACTTTCACGTTCAACACTTTTCGAAAATCACTCCGGAAGGGCTTCAAAATCATAGATTTATGAAATTACCCTTATAAGTGTGGGCATTTTGGTAATTTGGGATGAATGATATTTTGTTTTATTATTTTTATTATTATTCTAATTATTAGGAAGGAAATACAAAAAAAAAAAAGAAATACAAAGAGAGGATCGCATGATAGAGAGAGGGTGAAGCCCTCACCGGTGGCCCTTCGGCCACCCTCACGCCGGCTGACCATTGGCATCTGAAGCATCCGGCCACAATGCACCAGTCGGTGGCCAGTGCTGACGTAGGGGACGTCGAAATCCGGTGAAATCATGTGAAGAAGGGCGCGGTAATGGATTAGTCGATCTCGGCTCGTCGCTTCATTTCACAGCCCGAGCCACCTACCAAATCGAAGCCCTCACGAGTACTATGAGTATGCGGAGTTAATTTTGCGAACAATGGTTGATTGCACGCAAAACGATGTGGGAAGTCGCGCATGTACTGTATCACCCAGATTAATAGTAGCTTCGATTAGAATTCTGACGATACCAGCTCGTTCGTATGGCTGTTGGGAGTCCAAATATGCTCTCGAAATTTTGGTACCACTCTCCGTTCAAAATTTGATATTTTAAAGTGTATCGATTTATATTCGGATGCTTCCGGTAGTTTCGTAGTATAGCGAATTATTATGAAGTGAATTGGGCGTGTTATTATATGTTAAAGCGATGCTTGTGGTAGAATCCAGGTGGAAACAGAATAGATTAGATCGATCTGGTAGAATTAGCGAGTTTCTGGTAAAACGGAGTTTCTCGCGTGACTGAGCAATGTTGACCTTAACCATGGACATGACACAAATATGGTATTGCGACGGTAATTAAGTAATTTTAGATAAGTTCGGAGGGTTTGAGAACCTTCCGTAGTATTTGTGGAAACGTTTCCGTAAGATTTTCCGCAAACGCGTAAATTGGGAATTTAAGCAACCGAGTTAGTTTTAAACATTATGTAATGACTTAGAATGAGTATTAGAGTGATTTTAGATGAATCAGGGAAAATCCAACAAGTTTCGGATTTGATTTGATTATTCTGAGAAGGATCCGAAGTTTATTATAGAAATGTCTAAAGTTCCACAAATAGCGGTTCTGATAGCGTTTTATTATTTGTTTTAGCAGATTGGACCAGGATCTTGAGTGTTCGCCTAGCCAGGTAAGTAACCCATGTGATAAATGATTGAATGTCTGCTTGTATAGTATTAGTATACTTAGGTTTGGGGGTTGTAGAAAACTACACCCTAAGGATTAGGATTAATGTTATAAATGAGATAAACATAGACGCATTCGTGATAAAACAAGCTATGTGTAAAAGCGAGAATGCTAGAAAGTATGCGTAAAATGCATAACTATAATGAGTATGTGGGTGTATAATTAACTAAGTAAATATGTATTGTTTGTATTAGCATAAGAACGATAGTATGCATGGGTAAGTATAAACTAGTAAGTATGTAAGTTGGCGTGATTAGTATGTATGTGTGTATAAGAATGGTATGAATGCAAGTGTTGAATTTTATACAAGAATGAGCATATATATACACATGTGTTTAGTGACATAAGCATAGATACATGTACATAAGATGATAGAGAGTATTGATGAGTAGTATATACATTGCATGAGGACATATGTAAGTTTATGACATGAGAAAGTAGAAGAATGATAAAGGATATGTGCATGTATAGATAAGTATAGACATGTATGAATAATAGGCATGTAGTGGGTAGGATAAATATGTTTATGTTAGTGTGTGTGTGTATAAGTGTAAGTATGAATTATGGATATTTGAGTATTAATACATAATGGATATATTGTAGTAGTTAGCTAAGTAAACTCGATTATTGAATATGAAAGCAAGTTTAGGTAACAACATGATATGATGTGGTATGAAATGTGAATAACCTATAAAGATAATTTGAGATGTGTGATTGGATGAGATCGTGGATTTGCATAATGGTGTATATATATTGTATGAAATATGGAGGAAGAATAAAACGACTTGATGTTTTTGAATGCAGTTTGTGAATGAGAAAGCATGCGTTAACTTAAAAACAATATATAATATATATATATATATATATATATATATATATAATATATATATATCTATATATATATATATATATCTATTTATATGTTGTGTGTAGAGGCATACATATAAGAATATGAAGTAATGATGTAGCAAATATTTATATTCATAAGAGATTGTAAGTCAAAGTATGTTGAATGACTGAGCATATGTGTGAAAGAGAAAGACCTCAGAGTATGTATACTTGTGAACATGTAAGTATGAGCATGGGTAGCATGTATAATCGAGGAATTGTTATGAACATGAACATATGTTAGCATGCATATACGAGCATAGACATGGATAAAATCATAAGTGAGAGAATACGAGATCATACATGGAAAAATATATGTGTGCATATGAGCATAATTGTGTGAATGCATATATATTTGGGTGCATTAGCATAAACAAAAATTTTCATAAGCTGATAAGATTTTAAGAATTTTCAGAAACTCTTACAAGTGATTTCCAGAGTGAAGTTGAAATTAAGAAAGGTTTTGAAAAATTCAGAGTGTTAAAAAAAAAAATTCAGTTGCTTTTGAAAAGAAATGTATTTCAGAAAATATTCCCTTCAGTTTTGAGATTTAAGCATGAGTTTTATATTTTCGGGACATGAGGTAAAACCTCATCCCAGTACGTAACTTGAGACACTGATGGAATTGACAGATATCATATGGATTCAGGATTTTGGATTTGATCCATCCCATTTGTACATTATTGGAATTGACGGATTTATACACATATGTACATGTGGAGGACTGGAGGGACTCCTCTAGATCCTCAGCGCTCAGATGGTATATTCTTGGGCGGAGATGCACCTTCGGGCGGAGATGCACCTTCGGGCAGAGATGTGCCTTCGGGCGGAGATGCACCTATGGGCGGAGATGCACCTTCGGGCGGAGATACGATTTTCAGAAAAAGGATTTCAGATTTCAATTTTCAGAAAAGAGTTTAGAAAGCAATTTACGAGAGAAGTACAAGAAAGAGTTTTCAGTTTTCAGAGTCTCAGTAAACAGTTTTTTAGAAACAGAATTTAGAAACTTTTTTTTTCAGAT
The DNA here is from genome assembly GCA_019454045.1 of Zanthoxylum bungeanum. Lineage (NCBI taxonomy): Eukaryota > Viridiplantae > Streptophyta > Magnoliopsida > Sapindales > Rutaceae > Zanthoxylum > Zanthoxylum bungeanum. Next base: position 71,010 of record SKCR01005160.1, on the reverse strand, counting down.
TTCAGTTTTCAGTTACAGCTTTCAGAAAGAGCATTTTAGAAAAGAAGTTTCCTAAAACAGTAGTTTCATAAGAGATACATAATTTTAAGTAGAAATCGATTTTCAAGTAAAGTTTTCAGCAAACAGTTTTTCAGAAAGAAACTTTCAGAAAAGAGTTCTTCAGTTTAGAAAGTATTTTCTAAAAGCATAGCATGTTAAGTAGAGTAAAGTTTACAAGTTAAGCATATAAATTATATATTTTGGTTATCATTTGAAAATGCATATAGTTGATATTATGCATGAAAGCATTAGTACATCCATATATAAGTTTTTCAGCAAAGGTTTCAAAGTAATAGTTCATAAAAGCATGGCATGTTGTGTCGAGTATGATTCACAAGATGGGTATAAAGGTCATATGCTCTAGAAAACATCTGAGATACATATAGTTGATGTTAATGCATGTTAGCGTGATCACATTCATATAAGTATATGACTTATGTGTATATGTATTGTATGTCTACATATAATGAGTATTTTAGAAAGCATTGATGTATGATAACATAATTCTATATATATTAGTACGTGGTTGATAATAGTATGTGAATAGAAATAATATTTGATATTACTGATTTGATGATATTTCAATGAAATAAAAGAAAGATAACTATATTAAGTGTCCAAACAAAACTGGCAAAGAATGAATAGGAAAGTAGAAAGATAGTTGAGTGCGCAGTAAAAACGTGATGGGTTTTGATAAGGCTGTTAATGATATATAGAATTGACACGTATATTATGGATGTATGAAAATATAACCAGTAAATAGAACCTGAGTTATATGTGAGCATACTAAAATGAGTTTTAATAAATGACATGGTTGTCAGTGGTATGGAACCTTGATGTATATGTGTATACATACTAAGATGTTTAGACTATAACTGATAAACAGAAATTAAAGTATATGAGCATCAGATAAAGGATTAGTATTAAGTAATATGTTTGTAAATGGATTCAGACTTTGTGTGTGTTTGACGCTCAAGTTATGAGCAAGGTTACTTACTGAGTCATTGTGACTCACACCACAACAGTTTGTTAGTTTTGCATGTCATTAGCAGTCGTATTGAGCCAGTAGGATTTCAGTGAAGACTTTAAAAACAGTGGATCGCCCTAATTGCAGTCAAAGAGTCTTTGAGTCTTGGGTCAAGTTATGGGTCCTCACGACTCATTATTTTTGTATTGTATTTACATTTTTAGTACAAATATAAAGGATATGTAAAAGTTTTGTTTTATTTTTAAGTTCTGGCCGGAGGCCAAGTGATCTACATTTTGCTTATTGAGTTGGGGCCTGAGGCCAAGTTTATGCTGCATATGTTGAGTTTGCATGAGCAGGTATCTCAAGGTGCTGGCTATAAGCCAGGTTGCATGATGTTCTGCATACGACATGCCGAATTTTCGTTAGAATCATAGGCTTATGGAGATGGGTTTCCTGTCTCCTACCGGTAGCATCCTGGCCTAGGCGGGATGTTATAGGTTGGTCCCTTTTGGTGGGCTTGGTGTGTGGCTTGGTGGTGTATGGGCTTGGTGTGTGGCTTGAGGGGTTTTGGAACAAGGATAAGTTTTAAAACAGAGGCCTAACGAGCAAACCCGAGGCTGAGCAAATGAATTAAATCCAACAAGGTATCAATTTCTGACTTTTCCCTTCCGACATCCGTTTCCCGCAGCTTCCGCGACTTAAATGGTAGTGTCTCTATGTGAGATTCATCATCGGGACTTATATGCAAATATACAGTGCCTACAGCCCGGATTGGTGTATCCATAGCCTAGCTAGCCGGGACACTGAATTGTAAGATTCAGAATTGTGTTTTGGGGACCTCGGGCGGGACGATGTCCCGGGGAATCCGAGTTGTTATTCGCACTTATGATTTCCTTTTTGGGGTATGTGCTAAATCACCCCCACCATTTGTTAGTTTTACCTTGTTCCAAATTTTTATTTTTTGCTGGTCTGGCAAGAGGACACCCGCGCCAGGGTTAGCAGAGCCTCCGGGATTGAAAACTTTCCCTCATATAATTCTCAAATGTTCCACCAACTCGGGGCTGGATTTGTTCCGTCGATGCATTATTCCACCTACTCAGGGCTGGATTCGTTCCGCCGAAGCATTATTCCACCTGCGTGGGGCTGGATTCGTTCATTCGATGCATTGTTCCACCTGCTCGAGGCTGATTCTTTCCGACGATCCATTATTCCACCTGCTCGGGGCTGGATTCATTCCACCGATGCATTATTCCACCTGCTCGGGGCTGGATTCATTCCGCCGATGCATTATTTCACCTTCTCAGGGCTGGATTCATTCCACCGATCCATTGTTTCACCAGCTCGGGGATGGATTTGTTCCGTTGAGGTTATCTTATTCTACCAGCTCAGGGTATGGGTGAATCCCACTGAGTCTGTTTATGTTCCACCAGCTCGGGGCTGGATTCCTTAGCCGAGTCGGTAGATGTTCCACCAGTTTGGGGCTGGATTTGTTCCATTGATACTATATGTTCCACCAGTTCAAAGCTGTATTCGTTCCACCGATACTATATATTCTACCAGCTCGGGGCTGGATTCATTCCACCGAGTCTGTTCTGCTCCTTCCACTTGGGGTAGAGGTGAATCCTGCTGAGTCTGATATTGTTCCACCAGATCAGAGCTGGATTCGTTCCGCTGAATCTAAATTATTTCAACAGCTCGGGGATGGGGTGAATCCCAATGAGTCCATTTCTTCGGTCTGGGGACGCAGCATCCCCCAAGGCCAAGTGTTCTTCTCACCTCGGGGTCGGGTTACGTCCCACCAAATATATTTGATATCGGCTCGGAGATAGATGATTACCTCAGAGCCATACCCAATTTGGCTGAGTGCCGGGTCGAAATAATATATAGAAGGGCAAGTCAGAGAGATTTGAAGCCAAAGCAAGCTAAATATAAATAGTAGAACGGAAACCATTTGAGATAAGTATCGAAAGAAGGAGTTAATGTTTTTGTTACGAAGGGAAATATATTATTGGAAATTACATGGGCCCCCCTTTTGGGTCACCCCCATCAATCGGCCCGCGCAGGAGCATATGTTTCTTCTTGTGCAAACCCGGATGGTTGGACGAGTGGTGCAAATTCGACATGGGAAATTTCAGCTTCAGCATGGGAGGAAAGAGGGGCTGCAATGTCGACCTCAGGAACTTCAGGAGCGGGGACCTTAGAATGGGTCTCTTAAAGATTCAGAGACGGAGGAACAGTTGAAACGGGCTCCGGATCCTGGATTTCCTCCGAATGAAGGGCAAACAATTCTCAGGCCACTTCCGCGGAGATTTCTCCCTTACAGTAGCGGATGGACATGTGGACCGGCCCCATGTTAACCTCAGGCATCAGCATTGAGATGATCTCAGCACAATCTTCGATCCCCTTAAGCTGAGCACTCTCCAAATCCCCCTCTAGTACAACCTCCCTCTATTGTCGTTTGGCCTCCCTCATCTGTAGTTCAGCCTCTCTCTCCTCAAGGTCGGCCTCTCTCTTTTTTAGCTCCTCGAGAGTACGATCTTTCTCCTCAACTGTCTTCCTCAGCTTGGCCTTGTTATCGCCCAACTCCCACCCAGGCATTTACTCTCAGCCATAGCAGCCTCCCGATCCTTTTTGGAAATTTTGGCATTCTCTTTGGCCAGATTAGACGCATTGCGAAAGGAGTCATTAAGTTTAAGGGCCTCGTCCCTGACCCTCTCCAGAGCCTTGAATTTCTCATCTTTTTTTGCCAGAGCAACCTTTTGCTCCGTGATTTGACTTTAGATCCTTTGCACCTGGCCCCCATCGAAAAGAAGACTCATGAACAAGTCTTTATTTCGCGCCATCAAGTAATTATCCTATGAGGAAAGAGGAGAAATCAGAGAGAAAGTCAAAAATACAATTCAGAAGTATAGGAGGAAGTTTACCTCGGCCATGCGAATAGAGAAGCGGGATATTATTTCCTCTGGGGAGATGTCCTCGAAGTGTGAGATCTTCTCGGGAGGCACCGCTTTGGCCAGTTGATTGAATACTGGCACCAGGTGGGAGGTGGCTTCTCAGATTTTTTCACTGAGGTCGTCCACCCCGAGTGCTACGACGCCCTTTTCTTTTCTAGAAGAGGCATCTGCAGTTCTGTTCTCTCTCCGAACAGTCTGCCGTCGGATCAGAGGTTGTTCCTCCCATTCTTTTTCTTCTTGTTCAGAACCCCCCGATCCGATCAGGCGTTTTCGTTTGCTGGCAGACCTAGATTGGCCAGAAGGTTGAGTTTCAGACGTTGGGACTGCCCTTAGAAATTAGATTATTGATTGATCAGAAGGGCAAGTCACTGCTTTGGTTTTAGCCTCCGCCACGACCGCCTTTTTCGGGAGGTTCCAGCTCCACTTGGCCAGGCCTCTTCTTCAATTCTTTGATTATGTTAAGAGCACTGGATTGTCTCAATATTCCTATCAAGAAAAAGAAGAAGATATTATCAGTTGAGAAGTTAGATGAGTTCAGGTCATTTACTAGCCGAGCAAGTAATGGATTAGTTAAAAAGTCAGTTAGAGTCTACCCAGCCACCTCGCGACCTGCGGAGGTGCACTCCGGACTATCCCTCACTCCAAGAAGCCATAGTCATTAACTACCCTCCTCCAGTGGCAGGCGTAGCTCCATGCCATCTTGACCCTAGCACGGACCACACGGGTTACCTTGGGAGGATCCCTCCAGCAGGCTGAGAAAGGTTAAAGAGTTAGCATTTTTTTTGCATGAAAGTTGAGAAAGAAAGAGAAATTGAGACATCGGGTCCTAACCTCCAGCTCTAAAGATATCGGGTACTTCAGTCATTTCCGGGCACACAGACAAGGTACGCTCCCAGTCGCCTGTGGCCCAGAACCATGGGTCTTTGAATTTTTTTTGGTTTGTGGAAGGTATTTGATAAGGGTGGGGGCGTCGGCATATGAAGAGAGATAATACCAATCGTGGTGAGTTTTTGGGTTGGCCTTTAGTTGGTAGAGCCTCTTCAGTTCTTCAAAAGTCAGCTCTCCGAGGCCGTCCGGTGCTAGATCACATACAAACCGGTCAAGATTCTCCAGCTGTTCAAATTTAGCTGACATGGGGCAATATCCATCCTGGCTAGCATTCTAGCAAAGTATGATTGAATGGGCAGCCGAAGACCGCACTCAAAAAAGAAGGGAGAAGAGCGACTGAGCCCTCGTCGGGCTGACTTAGACGATCACACGAGCCATGAACTTCTAGAGCTATGTCAATTGGGACTTCATACTGCTACCGACCACACATAGGGCATCTCCCGTGATGGTGGAAGGTCGATTCATGTCCAAGGCCAAATTACCCAATTCTCCGGGCTCAAGGTCTTTCTGAGGGATTCTTTGGTGGTATGAGTCATTTTTTACTTCATAAGGGGTAGGGGTAGTGTCAAAATCCTCTATGCTGGGTGCCCCCGAGCTTGAGAAGGTTTCCGCAGTGCGAGGAGGTTGAGGTCCAAATCTTCTTTTGTAGTCAGCACGGTGTGTTTATGGCCGTTGGATTGGGAAAATTTTTGGATAGGCACCGCGTGTCATCTTTGAGCTCCGTCTGATCAGTTTTGGATAAGCGGTTGAGATTGGGAGACCTTTTATCTACCTCGAGAACGGTCGATTGATTTGAGTTTTGGCGGGAAGACCATAAGCTTTTGACAAGTGGCACGCCCGGGTAAAACACTAAATATTGATTGGATGGGCTTTTACGAAAATATGATGGCTTGCGATTCTTGAGGGACGGTTGTCATAAGGGTAGAAGAGAAATTTTACTTGATTAGGAAGAAAGTTGGAGAAAAGCATCAGCATCCTTTGAACCGATCACCTAAAGATGACCGGGGGAGGTTTGGAAGAAGCGCGAAGAAGCTCTCTATTTTTGAGTCGGCCCACCAGTTTGTTGTTCAAGCTCACTTTAGATTCCTTTTAGTTCCCGGCACCAACTCATACACTCGTTGGAACCGAGAACTAGGGGACAGATGTTGATGGAGATTTCTGCTACGAAGTCTTTTATACAGTTCGGTAAGGGCAGAAGAGGAAATTCACCTCATTATGAGGTCAAGGGATCGAAAAATATGTATCGACTCCTCAGTCTGACATGGGACTCGGTTGATGAGCATGATCGACCAGATGATGTAGCACAACACAGTTTCAGAGACCAACCACATAAGAGATATGGCTGACCACACTAGATCAAGGAATCAGACCGGATCTACCAGCTCTTTGAGCAGATCGATGAGCTCGGACATTTCGCGTCAGGACGGGAATAGTTTGAGAAGCTTGGAAGACCATTTGGCCGACCACTTGACAACCGACAGAAGACTAGAGTATATGATTTTCCTTCGATACGTGTCATTTCCCTAAAGGCACTTTACATGTTGTCACCATTATTATTGCATGTGGCAGAGGAGAAAATAAAAGGATGTGATTGACCGTCAGGCGGTAGGCTTACTTTCGGTGAGGGCAAACTGGGGGAGAGAACCCGTCAATCAGTCAGGCATCATGTGGGAAACAGCGTCAAGTTGGCAGAACAGTGTTGCCTCCTCACTAGTATAAAAATGGAGGGTAGCCTCATTTATATATGTTGGGTTTTTTGGGGAGATAATGATTTGTAACACAAAAGAATGCCCCTTGTAATTCCTTTCAACTGCTCGGTCACATTTTAGCATGTCTCAAAATAGGTCGGCCGAGTCAATTCTTGGCAATAAAAACAACCCTCATCGTTTTGTGCCATTGGACGTAGGTCAGATTTGCTCCGCCGAACCACGTTCAAACTCTCTTGTCAACCTGTGCGCTATTTCATCTTTTACTAAATTTGCTTTTGGTCATCCCCAAACAAAACAAATTAAAGGTTGAGGGAAGGTTGTCTCGGGAGAGTTATCTCGAAACTGCCATTGAAACGAAAATCAGCCGTCAATAGAATTTGAAATCTATATACAACTTAAATTCAGAGGCCAAGAGAGAAAACTAAAAAATCAAAGTAAATGAGCAACCAAACAATCAAATAGAGATTAATAGGGTAAGAGTAAGAGCTTTAATGTACTTTATATGTGTTTAATTAATACATTCACTGTATTTAATTAATTTTTTCGTTCAATTAAATACAGGTGCCAACTTTTATTTATGCAGAATCACTAGCACAAAAAACGTAACTAAACTCTATGGAATAATTATGTATTTTTTATTTTTTATTTTTGTCTTTTGGTTTCTCTTTTCTAATATGATTTTGATTTATAATTTACTTAATTTTATTTCCTTGTGATATTCATATAAATTCTAATGTTGGTGTAGTATGCAAATGATCTAGGGTATGTTTTCTCTTAACTATTCATTTACCCTCAAAATTATTTTATTTAATTATCCTTGTTACTTTGTTTGGTGATAAAAATAATGACCCATGTTTTTCAATTTGTCATAAGTAGAAAAGTAAGTCATCATCTTTAATTATTTTGCTTCTACTGTTCATATACTGTTGAATTGATTAAATTTTCATTTACTAAGAAGAAGATGGCTGAGTCTAAGTGGTGATGAGATTTCATGAACATATAGATATGTTTGCAAGGAAAAATGTGAGTTGGTTGAATTGGAGTCTTGAGGAGTTCAAATTGTTCAAGAACTTTTTCTTTGTTCGGTTTAGTTTGGTTGTGGAGTTTAGTGGGACTACATCAAATATTAAAGCATATCATTTATCACTGTAAATAAAATTATAAATTACAAAATATATACTCATACTATTTTATCTCCAAAATTATTATTTGCTCTCTATTTAATCTTTCAATTAAAATTTTGATTAATTAATCTTTCTCGTGCCCAACAGTTTAGTTTAAATTAAGTAGGTTTGTCTTGATAAATAAGAGAAATAATAAGTTCATGTGGGTACGATATTCGACATTTAATCAGTATATTATTTGAGTGATTCGTGCGCTTGCATGCGGTTTAAAATAGCGATCAGAAACCATTGATAAATGAAATTGCTCACCCACTAATTACGCCCAAAAATAACTCGCGGTTATCGCAATATAGCTGGGGTGTCGATTCCTCAGAGAGAATGTTACAACGGAACTAATGCACTTAAACAAAAACGTTTAGGAAAAAATAAATTAAAGAAAAGATTAAATTGCAATGTAAACTAAAGATTATGAAAACTTAAAAGATTTTATCAATGTAGAGAAATAGCAAAGCGTCAGGATCCCCTCTTACACCAATTCCTTATATTCTGTTATTGATTCTTTTATTACGCAATTGAGGGTTTCACGTCCCAAACCAATAATTGGAAGATATTCAATTTTACTCTATTTAAAGTTCTAAGGTAATTGATATTTTATCTTCTTTACGTTCACAACTCACAAGGTTATCGTTACAACCTATCCAACGACGACAATATACCCTCGGGCGATATTGCACCAGAGGATAAACTCGCAAAACAACATTAACCAATCACAACTATTTTCACCAACAACACATACAAAAAGTGTGACTGAATAAATATGTAAATTAATAAAATATAGTTACGGATTAAAATAATTAAAAGAATAAAGAGAAGAATACGATAACAATTGTATTAAACAAATAAAATCATTCAAGAATCAAATAAAAAAGATAAAAGAATTGGGTATAAGAGTTCGCCTTTAGCTTTACATTAAAAAGTTAGTTCCGTATGTCGAAGGAAGAACCAACAATGATGGATTGAAGAAACGCCATGTAATTCATTATCACCGCTCCATGTAATTAGCACCCCTTTTTCAAGTTGAAGGTCTGTTTTATGTGCAGGCTGCTGGGGAGCCCACCTTCTTTTGTTGTTCACGTGCTTGGCACTCACCTAGCTTCTCACCTTTGCTTTTATCTTCTTGTAACATGCGCCACTCACCTCTCTTTTCTTTTTAGTGCGCCATTTCTCACGTCCACTGCATGGCTATTAGAATATTAAAACCCTAATATTATTCTCATGCAGCCCCTTATTTTAAATCCTCACGTGATCAACTTCTCTGTAATAGGCGGTGTGGGCTGTTTTAATTTATAGATTATTGCTCCTCCATGAAGAGCCTGTGCCATGTGTTGCCCTTGAGGATTAGGTTGAGCTTGAGCAAGGAAGTTTCCTTTTTCGTTCACACTCAGGACATTAGTCAACTTAGAGATTTGGTTTTTTATCTCTTTATTGTCTTCTGCTACTTGAGCTATTGATGACTTAAACCTCTAATTGCTCTTTAGGGTCAATCAATCATAGAAATAACTAACTAAACGCCAACTCTCAAATACATGGTGAGGGCAACTAGCTAACAACTCCTTATATCTATCCCACGTTTGATAAAGGGTCTCACTGTCTCTCAAGAAGATGGTGGAGATTTGTCTTTTTAGGGCATACGTCTTATGGTGTGGGAAGTATTTGTCGAATAATGCATGGGTCACCTAGCCCCATGATCCTATTGACCTAGGTCATAAAGAGTACAACCAACTCTTACCTTTATCCTTAAAGGCAAATGGGAAGAAATTAAGTCTGATTGTGTCAGTGGTTCCAAACCGGTCATGGAAAGTCGCTACTACCTCTTCAAATTCTCTAATGTGCACATAGTGATTCTCGTTCTCCAAACCATGGAAGGTTGGGAGATACTGTATCATCCCAGATTTAAAGTCTACGGGTGGTGCATTTGGAGGAAACTTAATGCACGAAGGTGTAGCTGTGCGAGTGGGTGGAGGAACTCTTCAAGAGTCCTCCTAAGTGGTCTCTTATATTCATTCATGGTGTGTGCACTAGATGCGGAGGGTGTAGCAAATTGATTATCAAACAAACTCTCAGAATCAGAAGGCATGCAATTAAACACAAATGATACTAGAAACAAAAATAAAAGAATAACGAAAACTTAAAATTTACTAGAATTGAAATAAAATAAGTAGAAAATAAATTCAAGAATAAAAAAAAAACTAAGAAAATTTAAAATAAACTGAATAAGCAAAAAAATAATAATAAATAAATGTAACAAAGTTACCATTTCGTAATTGACTAAGCAAACCTGGTATTTTTTCCTGTAAACCGTCTCCCGGTAATGTCACCAAATTTTGATTACACCCAAAAATAACTCGCGGTTATCGCATTATAGCTTGGGTGTTGATTCCTCAGAGGTAAGGTTACAATGGAACTAATTCACATAAACAAAAACGTTTAGCAATAACTAAATTAAAGAAAATATTAAATTGCAATGTAAACTAAAGATTACGAAAACTTAAAAGATTTTATCAATAGAGAGAAATAGAAAACCGTCAGGATCCCCTCTTGCACCAATTCCTTATATTCTGTTATTGATTCTTTTATTACGCAATTGAGGGTTTCACGTCCTAAACCAACAATTGGAAGATATTCAATTCTACTCTATTTAAAGTTCTAAGGTAATTGATATTTTATCTTCTCTAGGTTCAAAACTCACAAGGTTATCGTTAAAACCTATCCAATGACGACAATATATCCTCCGGCAATATTTTAGCAGAAGATCAACTCGCAAAACAACCATAACCAATCACAACTATTTTCACCAACAACACATAGAAAAAGCGTGACTATATCTATATATAAATTAATAAAATATAGTTACGGATTAAAATAATCAAAAGAATAAATAGAAGAATACGATAACAATTATATTAAACAAATAAAATCTTCCAAGAATCAAATAACAAAGATAAAAGAATCGGATACAAGAGTTCACCTTTAGCTTTGCCTTAGAAAGTTAGTTCAGCATGCCGAAGGAAGAACCGACAATGGTGGATTGAAGAAACGTCATGTAATTCATTATCACTGCTCCATGGACTACTCACGGCTGCTTCTCTTTCTTCTTGTTCAACTCTTGGCCTTTGTGGTTGTTTTATTCTCTTGAGTTGCTTCCCTACCATTTTCTCTCTTATTTTTATAATATATGCACACCTTTTTAATAACATCAAACCCCAACAGCCCTTTTTCATGTTGAAGGTCTGCTTTATTTGCAGGCTGCTGGGGAGCCCACCTTCTTTTGTTGTTCACGTGCTTGGCACTCACCTAGCCTCTCTCATTTGCTTTGTTTTCTTGTAACATGTGTTACTCACCTCTCTTTTCTTTTTAGTGCGCCCTTCCTCACGTCCACTACATGGCTATTAGAATATTACAACCCTAATATTATTCCCATACAGCCCCCTATTTTAAATTCTCACGTGATCAACTTCTCTACAATAGGCGGTGTGGGCTGTTTTTATTTCTAGATTATTGCTCCTCCATAATTAGCATGTGCCATGTGTTGCCCTTGAGGATTAGGTTGAGCTTGAGAATGGAAGTTTCCTTTTTCGTTCACACTCAAGACATTAGTCAACTTAGAGATTTGGCTTTTTATCTTCTTATTTTCTTCCACTACTTGAGCAATTAATGACTCAAACCTCTAATTAGTTTTACTCTGGGTCTCCACAAATTCTTTCTGGGCCTCCATGGTCACTTTCTGATCTTCCATAAATGCTTGCATAGTGTCTTCTAACGATTTTTTAGAGACGATAGGTGTGGGATATTGGGGAGTACTATAACCTCTAGGTTGTGATGTTTGACTCGGCCGATGAGACTCATATTTCCAACCAAAGTTGTTATGGTTCCTCCAACCAGGGTTATAAGTTTCTGAGTAAGGTGTGTAAGGCTTTCTATACATCCCTAATGCATTTCATTGGTCCTCATATATTTTTCTAGTCTCTCCATTTGTATGGCACGCTTGTGTCAAATGGTCGGTCCTGTTACACACAGCATATATCTCGTGAGGTTCTAGGTGGGCTACTGTATGCATAAACATGCTATCTTTAGCTAGTAAGGCTCTCATCTGTCTAGTTAATAGTTCAACTCTTACCTTAAGGCATCCTCTTCTCTCAATTGGCGGCCGCTTCTAATAGGAGGAGAGGGGTGTGTCTTATTAGTGCTATCCATGGAATTGGGTCCAGTCCATGTATGAGATTTCTTAGCTAGGTCATCTAAATACTCGAGCACCTCGTCAAGGTCCTTTTAGATAAACTCACCATTGCACATTGTCTCAATGATTTAGCGCTCTCTAGGGGTCAATCCATCATACAAATAACTCAGTAAACTCCAACTCTCAAATCCATGGTGAGGGCAACTAGCTAACAACTCCTTATACCTCTCCCACGTTTGATAAAGGGTCTCACTGTCTCTCACGGAGATAGTGTAGATTTGTCTTTTCAGAGCATCCGTCTTATGGTGTGGGAAGTATTTGTCGAAGAATATCTGGGTAATCTCGCCCTACGATCCTATTGACCTAGGTCTTAAAGATTACAACCAGCTCATAGCTTTATCCTTAAGGGCAAATGGAAAGAACTTAAGTCTGATTGTGTTAGTGGTTCCAAACCGGTCATGGAAAATTGCTACTACCTGTTCAAATTCTTGAATGTGCACATAGGGATTCTCATTCTACAAACCATGAAAGGTTGGTAGATACTGTATCATGCCAGGTTTAAAGTCTATAAGTGGTGTATTTGGATGAAACATGATGCACGAAGGTGTAACTGTGTGAATTGGGCGGTGGTACACTTCAAGAGTCCTCCTATGTGGTTTCTCGTATTCACTCATAGTGTGTGCACTAGATGCGGAGGGTGTAGCAAATTTATTGTTAAACAAACTCTCAGAATCAGAATCCACTTCCTCAGTTCTAATGAATCTAACAAATCTATCCCTACGTCTATGCAAGCAATTAAACACAAGTGATACTAGAAAAAGAAATAAAACAATAACGAAAAATTAAAATTTACTAGAATTGAAATAAAGTAAGAAGAAAATAAATTCAAGAATTAAAAAAAACACTAAGAAAATTTAAAATAAACTGAATAAGCAAATAAATAAAATAAAATAAATGTAACGAAGTTACCACTTCGTTATTGACTAAGCAAAACTGGTCCTTTTGCTTGTAAACCTTCTCCCCGGTAACGGCGTTAAATTTTGATTACGCCTAAAAATAACCCGCGGTTATCGCATTATACCTGGGGTGTCGATTCACTTAAACAAAAATTTTTAACAATAACTAAATTAAAGAAAAGATTAAATTGCAATGTAAACTAAAGATTACGAAAACTTAAAAGATTTTATCAATAGAGAGAAATAGCAAAGTGTCAGGATCCCCTCTTGCACCAATTCCTTATATTCTGTTATTGATTATTTTATTATGCAATTGAGGGTTTCACGTCCCAAACCAACAATTGAAAGATATTCAATTCTACTCTATTTAAAGTTCTAAGATAATTGATATTTTATCTTCTCTAGGTTCACAACTCATAAGGTTATCGTTACAACCTATCCAATGACGATAATATATCCTCAGGTAATATTGTAGCAGAAGATCAACTCACAAAACAACCATAACCAATCACAAATATTTTCACCAACAACACATAGAAAAAGTGACATGGCGACACTTAGGATGACACATGGCACACATGGCGATGGCGATTGTCGGCACCGTAGGATGATGAGACGTGGCTCGGCGCATGTTAGTAGATCGGCTGTGATGGTGACACGTGGCACGACGCACGTTAGAAAAGTCAAACTTCTCAAATTCAGACCCATTGACCCAGTGCACGTTAGCACTGTTTGGCACATGTTAGGCGTCGCGACGCCAAGGACCTGGGCGTCGCGATGCGCCAAATTACCAAAATGCCCTCAAGCTAATTTTTCCTGTTTTACTCCAAATCACCTCTAGAATGTCCTGAATCTTTATTTATCTACAAAATAACATAAAACATATCAAAATATTCACAAAACTCAAGAAATTATACAAAATATTAGGTTAAATGAGTGGGAAATAGTGATAGATTTATCACTCATCACACCCCCAAACCTAACATTTTGCTAGTCCTCGAGCAAAACATAGAATAAAATTACATAATTAAAATTTACCTGAGCCACTTTCGTAGGGATCACGGTTGCATTTAATATATACAACAAGCCTTTAAACCTCTAGGTATCCCTAGTGGATGAGTTGTAGTCTCGTGAGGGTTTACAGTAATGATACGCACAAATATTTATAAAAGAAAAAATGTTATAAAACTAATGCACACAAAAGCAAAAAGACAAGCGAAAAGAGAATAAAGAAGTTAGTGACTAACAAGTGAAACTTCTACTTCAAGTTACTAGTAAACAATATTCTTTCTAAATTACCGAATAAGTAAATTCTCCGGTTATTTTTACCATTCTCCATATACACAGCCAATAATATATTAATCAACTCATTTTTTCCCACAACAGTCACAATTGCAGTTGATAAGAGAGTAATATTTTTGTCCTAAATTTTTATCAGATTTCACACCTTTTTGTAGCAATGGAATAAATTTTCTGATTTTTCTGATTTTTTTTCTTTGATTTTTTCTTTATTTTTTATTTATATACAATACCTTCCGTCTATGTAGCGAGCTTTGGGTCGGTGGCTCCCAAACCAGTTGGCTTTAGGGCACCAAGTGTTAAGACACCCCTACGGACTTAATTACTCAGACTTCAGATATATATTTTTGCAACATCCTTGATCCATGTAGCAAGCTTTGGGCCAGTAACTCCCAAACCAGTTGGTTTTAGGGCACTAGGTGTTAAACACCCTTACAGACTTAATAACTCGGATCTCAGATTTTTTTTTTTTACTCCATCACTTTTTGAGATGCTTCCTCCAATTAAACTATAGCACTGAATATTACAAACTTATCAAATACAGCTCAAGTCCGTATGTTACTATTCATGTTGATAATACCTGCCAACTGAGCATATGAATATTCATTTTAGTCAGTTTTATGGAGAATTTACAAATTAAATAATTCAAAAGGAAATAAATAAAAATTAACTTGTTTTGAAAATAGGTTTGAAATACGTCTCAGGAGTAGAAACTCCTTACTCGGCTATCTCTCACCAATTTTACCTTTTTAGTCAAAATAAAAGCACAAAAACGAAAAATATTTTTGTAATTTTTAAAAAAATTTCAATTTTTTTTGTATTTTTCGAAAATTTTGAACTAAAAATAAAAACAACACACAAACTAAAAATAAGATACTAATCATCTAATTTCCTCCCCCAAACCTAAATGAGACATTGTCCCCCAATGTCTTAAACAGTAGATGAAGAGTTTAGAAATTAGTACCTGGTTAGTTGAAATTCTACGAGAAATTAAAGGTTAAGATCCAGATTAATCCGACGCCTCTTACCACGATCATCCTCGGACCAATTTATCTTTGAAATGATAGGGTCAATTTATGGTTCATAGGCTAAGATTTGGTCAACTAGATCCGGAGCAGTTCTGGCAGTAAAGAGGATTTCCTTCATAGGTTTTGTTACGAACCCGTTTCTCCGGGCATCATCAAGAAATACACAAAGAAAATCATAAAACCCTCAACATTAAACAGCCCAATCGGTTTTCTGGTGTATGTTTAATTTTGCCCAAGATAACACGATAAAAATTTCCTCCAATGTGCCCAAGCCACCTGGCAAAGCAATAAAAGCATCAGCACGGTTAATCATTGCTACAAGTCGTTTAGACATATCTGGCATAATTAGTTCTTCTCCGTTTGATGGTCCAATAAGATTTGCCTCTGCCAAAGGTTTGGGAATGATTCCCAAGACTTAACTGCCTCCTTCCTGTACGGCCTTTGAAACGATCCCCATAAGTCCAAGATTGCCTCCGCCATATACTAAGTGCATATTCCTTACAGCTAAGACTCGACCCAATTCCTGTGCTGCTTCTATGTATTGTGATTTAACACCAACACTAGTACCACAAAATACACAGATTTTTTCAACCCGTATTCTTGAAGTGGCTTCCATGTTTTACCTTAGATGTCTTTCAAAAGTGCAATGATGAGTTGAATTTATAACACCTGAAAGGGTGAGTAAAAATAATAGCACTAGTACCTGCCAAATGATAATTATTAGTTAAACAGTAAAATAAATAGTGATAGTCAAAAAGATATGGATCCTGTCGGAGAATATAAAAGAAAACAACAAAACAAATCACAATTATTAGGAAAAGATAAAGAGATATAATATGTACAAGAAACTTAGCTGCTTGATTGAAGTCTATGCTTCAGGGACAAGCATCCCATTCAATTTTCTTATAAATTGGAAAACAGGGTCTTTTTGAGTCACATTCCCGAGACTTAGCTGTTGTCTTTCCTTTAAAAATTATGTGTGTAATTTACGAATGGCAATATGAACATTTCCAATGGGATGCGTCTCAAGAGTCGAAGATATATCATCTATAGACTCCTTACTCAAGACATCCCTAATGAATTTAATTTTGTCTTCGTGATTATCAGACACCATTCCTAAAGAACGACAACGAGTATTGCAATTCCAGTGTGCACATTTGAAACAAACACCCATTTTCTTAGCTCTACGTTTCTTGGCATAGGTGCTTCTTCCAAAACCAGGCAAATAAGAAGTACAAGAATTAGAATACTCTCCTACTAATCGGACCTGTGCTTCGATCACCCAACGAATGTCATTAGGGATACCATGGATTGTCAGTAGTCTCATTCGTTTTAAGCGAGCTTTGTAAACTTTTATCAAAGATTTTTGAGGGAGAGAAGGAAATTGCTTGTGAAGATTTGCGAGAACTTCTTCCATCTTAAAATGACTTGATCTGCAAAAACTAAACACACAAAATTAAATCACACCAAATCACAATTTATACAAAAAGATTGCATGGGTTGCCTCCCTGCTAGCACTAAGTTTAAAGTCGTCAGCTAGACATGACTACCCGAATGTTATACTGGATCTGAAAGTGTGACACTTTCTTTTTGTCGCTCAAATGATTCTCCCCAGTAGTGCTTGACACACTAACTATTAACTTTGAATGTGTTGTTGGTACTGGGATCCAATAACTCACAGCTCCATATGGTAGAACTTGAGTGATCACAAATGAACCTGACCATCTTGATTTCAACTTTCCAGGGAAAAGTTTCAACCTCGAGTTGTACAACAACACCTGCTGCCTTGGTTCCAACTGTCTATGCACTATTTTTCGGTCATGCCATTTCTTAGTATTTTTCTTTATACAATTTGGCATTCTCATAGGCCTGTAGGTGGAATTCCTCCAATTCATTGAGTTGGTGAAGTCTTTTCTCTCCTGCAGCTTGTGGATCAAGATTCAACTTCTTTAGTTCCCAGTACGTCTTGTGTTCAAGTTCAACTGGCAGGTGGCATGCTTTCCCAAACACCAATTGATATGGTGACATACCAATGGGTGTCTTGTAAGCTGTCCGGTAGGCCCATAATGTGTCATCGAGTTTTGTAGACCAGTCCCTCCTTGTTTATCCAACGGTTCTCTCCAAGATTCTTTTGATTTCCCTGTTTGAAACTTCAACCTGTCATTTTGATTGTGGATGGTAAGTAATGGCAACCTTATGAATAACTTCGTATTTGGATAAGAGTGCATCAAAATATCTGTTGCAGAAATGTGTGCCACCATCACTAATAATTGCACGAGGTGTTCAGAACCGAGTGAAAATGTTCTTTTTTAGGAATTTGATAACCACTTTTGAATCATTGGATGGCAGTGCAATTGCTTCAACCCATTTGAAGACGTAGTCTACAGCAACCAGGATGTACAGATTTCCGTATGATGGCACAAAGGGTCCCATGAAATCAATTCCCCACAAATCAAATATCTCCACTTCTAGAATATTTTGTAATGGTCCTTCATTTCTTCTCGAAATATTCCCCGTTCTTTGGCACCTGTCACATTGAAGAGAAAACAAGTAAGCATCTTTAAAAAGAGTGGGCCAGAATAACCTGATTGTAGGACTTTTACTGTATTTGTTTCCCGCTGAAGTGTCCGCCACATGGTGATGAATGACAGTGTTGCAAAACACTGTTGACCTCCTCTTGTAGAACACATCGTCTTAATAATTAATCAGCACAGCGTTTGAACAGGTACTGCTCATCCCAAACATAGTGCTTGACTTCTTTGAAAAACTTCTTCCTTCCGTTGCTGAGTTGTCCATTCCAACGGCCATTTTCCTGAAACAATGTAGTTGACATAGTCAGCATACCAAGGGACTTCCTGTTGTTTCATGGCAAATAGTTGTTCATCTGGAAAAGTTTCTTTAATTGAAAGTTCTTTGCCAGTTGTTTCTCCGTTCTCGAGCCTCAATAAATGATCGGCCACTTGGTTTTCTGTCACTTTCCTGTCTCGAATCTCCACATCGAATTCTTGCAGAAGAAGTATCCAACGGATCAATCTTGGTTTAGCATCTTTCTTCGCGATTAAATATTTGATTGCTGAATGATCTGTGTAGACCACCACTTTGGGACCCAGCAGATAAGAGCGAAATTTATCAAAAGTGAACACAACTGCAAGCAACTCCTTTTCAGTGGTTGTGTAGTTGATCTGAGCTTCATTCAGAGTCCTGCTGGAGTAATAAATGGTGTGGAAAATCTTTGCTTTGCGTTGTCCCAAAACTGCACCTACAACAAATCACTAGCATCACACATCACTTCAAATGGAAAAGTCCAGTCTGGTGCTACTATGATGGGAGCAGAGACCAGCTTCTGTTTCAAGATTTCAAAAGCTTCATGGCATTCTTTGGTGAAGTTGAAAAGCACATCCTTCTCTAGAAGATTGCAAAGAGGTTTTGCAATCTTGGAAAAGTCTTTGATAAATCTCATGTAAAAATCTGCGTGTCCAAGAAAGCTCTGAATCCCTTTTACAGATGTTGGTGGAGGTAGTTTTTCAATTGTCTCGATCTTTGCTTTTTCTACCTCGATTCCTTTTGTGAAATCCGGTGTCCAAGAATAATGCCTTCGTGCACCATAAAGTGGCATTTCTCCTAGTTGAGTACCAAGTTTGTATCTTCGCACCTTTGTAACACATGTTCCAGATTTTGCAAGCAATGGTCAAAAGAATCTCCAAACACAGAAAAGTCGTCCATGAATACCTCCATACTCTGCTCCAACATATCTGAGAAGATGGCCATCATGCAACGCTGAAATGTGGCTGGGGCATTACATAATCCAAATGGCATCCTGAGAAAAGCAAAAGTACCATATAAACATGTAAAGGTGGTTTTTTCCTGATCTTCTAGGGCGATAGCAATCTGATTGTACCCTAAATATCCATCCAGAAAGCAATAGAACTCATGTTCTGCCACTCTGTCCAGCATCCGATCAATGAATGAAAGCGGAAAATGGTCATTCCTTGTGGCTTTGTTCAGCTTCCGGTAATCCATGCATACTCTCCATCCAGTCACCGTTCTTGTTGGAATCAACTCTTCTTTTCATTGGTGACCATAGTAATTCCTTCTTTCTTCGGCACACACTACATAGGACTCACCCAACTGCTATCTGAAATAGGGTAAATGATGCCAGCATCCAACCATTTGATTATTTCTTTCTTTACAACTTCCTTCATGATTGGATTGAGTTTCCGTTGGTGCTCCAATGTGGGTTTGTACTCGTCATTCATCAGGATCTTGTGCATGCACAATGATGGACTAATGCCTCGAATGTCAACTATAGTCCAGCCAATAGCTTTTTTGTGCTCTTGTAACACTCTCAATAATTTTTCTTCATGTTCCATTGTTAGAGAAGAAGAAATAATAACAGGTAATTCAGAAGATTTTCCAAGAAATGCATACCTGAGGTGGTTCGGAAGTAGCTTCAGCTCCAATTGTGGTGGTTCTTCAATCGAAGGCTTGATTCGATCTTTCTTTAGGAGTTCCAGACTTTCAACTGCTGTTGTTTCTTTGAAATGGAACGGCTTGTCAAGATAGTTGATATATTCCAAAATTTCAGCATCAAGCTAGCTGTCAGTCATGTTGGTGATGCAAGCTTCAAGTTTTTCCGTGGGAATTGTATCAGTATCCTGGATGATACTATCAACAACATCAATTCTGAAACATTCTTTCTCTTTTTCATCGCTCGGGAATTTTATGGCTTTGAAAACATTGAAAGTAACTTCTTGGTCCTGAACTTTCATGGTTAGTTTTCCTTTTTGCACATCTATCACAGTTCGTCATGTTGCCAAAAATGGTCCCAAGGATAATAGGCACATCTTTGTCTTCTTCCATGTCAAGGATGATGAAATCTGCTGGGAGAATGAATTTGTCAACTTTGACCAGCACATCCTCAACGACTCCTCTCGGAAATGCGAGCGTTCGATCAGCAAGTTGCAGTGAGACTGAGGTAGGCATTGCTTCTCCAATTTGTAGTTTCCTGTAAATAGAAAAAGGCATCAAACTAACACTTGCTCCTAAATCACATAAAGTCTTACCAATATAATGTTCTCCAATGGTGCACGGGACTGTGAAACTACTAGGATCTTTCAACTTTTGGGGAAGTTTCCTCTAAATGATAGCACTACATTCTTCCGATAATGCTACTGTCTCATAATCTCCCAATCTTCTTTTTCGTGAAAGAATATCTTTCATGAATTTGACATAGCTGGGCATTTGTTCCAAGGCTTCTGTAAATGGAATGTTGATATTCAGCTTTTTGAAAACCTCCAAGAATTGAGCAAACTGCTTGTCCAGTTTGTTTTTCTGAAGACGCTGAGGAAAATGTGGAGGTGGAGTGATCTGTTCTTTTTCCTTTGCTTCTTTTTCCTCTATCTGTTGCTCTGCTTCTTTTGGAACTTCCTCGATTGTTGGCTTGATTCCAACATCTTTGTTGATTTCAGTACCGCTTTTCAAGGTAATGGCTTGACATTGCTTCTTCCCTCGGTTCCTTGGATTTGGTTCTGTGTTGCTGGGAAGATTTCCTTGCGGTCTGTAACTCTGAGCATTGGCCAGTTGTCCAATTTGATTCTCCAGTGCTTTGATAGAAGCTGATTGGATTTGAAATATAGCTTCATATTTTTTTTAACTGAGCTAGCACTTCTGCCATTACTGGTTCTTTTTCATGCTTCTGACCTTTGTTGATTTGCTGAAATCCAGGTGGTGGATTATTCTTTTGCCCTGAATTGTTGCTCCATGAAAAGTTAGGATGATTCCTCAACCCTAGGTTGTAGGTGTTGGAATATGGATTGTTTCTTTGTCTGTTGAAATTGTTGACATAGTTCACCGTCTCTTCAAGTTGGGTTGGCTCTGGCGCTCCTCCATATGGTGAACTTGTGGCTCCGATGTTACTTTGTGTACTGAGAATCTCCATGTATTTGCAAATCTGATCTAGTTTGGCATTGACTGCTGAATTGGCTCCAACTTCATAAATTCCTGCAATTCTTTGAATCAGTCTCCTTTTTATTGGCCACAAGCAATTGTTGTTGGCCATTTCTTCAATTAGGTCTCGGGCTTGATCTTCACCTTTTGCCATCAAAGCTCCTCCAGCAGCAGCATCAATTATGGTTCTCATTATTCCAGAAAGTCTATTATAGAAGGTTTGGACTTGAAGCCATTTTGGAATCTCATGGTGAGGACATTTACGGAGCAAATCTTTGTACCTTTCCCAAGCTTCGTACAGAGTTTCTGATTCTTGTTGTACAAAGGATGTGATGTCATTCCTTAGCTTTCCAGTCCTGGCGGGTGGAAAGTACTTTGCAAGGAATTTGGTGGCTAGATTGTTCCATGTTGTGATAGAACCTACTAGTAGTGAATGTAGCCAAGCTTTAGCTCTATCCTTCAAGGAGTATGGGAAAACACGCAGTCTCATTGCTTCTTCAGCTTCTCGGTTATAATTGAAAGTGCAGCAAACTTCCAGGAAGTTACTGATGTGCGTATTAGGAACTTCAGTTGCATTCCCCCCAAACTGAACTGACTGTTGAATCATCTGAATGCAAGTTTTGATGTCACCCGCATTGGCTGGTAAGGGAGGAAGTACAATACAAGAAATGAGTCTGTCAACCACCGAAATGGTTCTGTCTCGAATGGGAATTGGTGGTGTAACCTCCAAAGGTTCAGGTTCCATGTTAACAATTGCTTCTTGGCCTTCTCGCATTTCCCTTCTCAACTGTCTGATGATTCTTTCAATCTCTGGGTCAAGCGGTCGGAGTTCAAAGCTTCTGGTTCGTCTCATTAAAGATCTGAGAACCTGAAACACAAGGAAACAAAAACAATAAGTAAAAAGAAATTAGATACTAGTAAAAGTATCTAACCTCAAAACTAATAATAAAAGATAAATAAGTCCCCGACAACGGGGCCAAAAACTTGACCAGTCCTTACACACGCGTATAACGTAAGCGCACGTATCGTTCAAGTAGTATAAAAAGTATCGATCCCACGAGGACTTAATACCTAATTTATTAATTTAACTGAGGCTAAATGATTACTGGTATCTAACAGGTTGTTTGATTGATTTGAAATGGCGATGATTCTAAATTTAAAAACAAGTAAATAGAATTGCGCAAAGAATATTGAAGAGAAATTCAAATTTATAAAATCTATCCGGGGTTGTGATTTATTCCAATATTATTTAAAAGATGAAGTGGTTTATCAATAGTTGGGTAAAATATTGATTTATTAACCTGGAACACTTAATAATATAAAAGCCTCTTCCGATGGTCAATTACAAATATCTAGTATAATCCAATTGAACCATATGTCTATGTCAACCAAATTACCTAGATTCATTAAGATTAAGTTCAATTATGGCTACCCCCCCCTGACAGGTATATTCCTATCCTGTAAGGAAATCTATTAAAGGGTTATCTATCCTCAAGGAAGATCGTGGTGTAGGACACAAAACTTGGGCGACGCATGCTGTTCTAGACTTAAGGCCTAGTTGAGATTACGGAGTTTGTCCGCGGGAAACTAACCAGGGAATAATGGAGTCGCCACCCGGTGTGAACCGGACAAAGATTTAAGGCCGCACTCACCCCTCGTAAGGGAAGACCTCAAACCGTTGGGTTCGGAATGGTCCTCTACTTATGTCACTTGTGATGATATGATATGTGTGATAAACTAACCGAATCTACTCAATAATCATGCTCAAGGGTGGTTAGATCTAACATGCATTCGCTAAATAAATCCTATTCTAAGTTCGCATGCTTGAAGTAAGTCTTTGAGCGGCAAACAAGATATCACACAATGAGCACATTGAACGATTAAATTTCATTAACAAATAACTACTTAAACATGAATATAAACTGAACTAAATACCATGCATAAAGAATAATATATCATGCTTAGAAATTAAATAACAAACTAAATTAAATCATGCTTTAAATAACAAATAGATAAACTACAAACTATAACATGCTCAATACAGTTTGGATGAGAAGAAATACGTGTCTCTTAAGTGGTACATGGCGTTGTATCCCGAGTACAAATCGCACTACCGTCTATTCGGATTCGGCTACGAAATTTCGTCCGGGTTTCCATCCGATATACCACAAAAAGGACACATGTTCTGCCCATCCAACAATCACATCATGCCTCAAACGACTCTCATGCAATAATATTGTAAAAATAAATAAAATAAATGAAAGATAGTAAGTAACAAAGTGCCCTCGGGTCTAACCTCTTTTTTCGTCTCACGAAAGGACGTTACGCGTCCGTTGGAATGGTGAATGATCTGCCACTTTTCCGATTCACGAACTCAATGTTTTTCCTCGCTGTTTTATTGCTCGGGCTGCTGTTTTCACTCCATTTCGCCGCTGTTTTTATTGTATTTTCTGGTCACTATTTTGCTTGTTTTAGGTGCGGTTTTGGGTGGTATTTTGCGGCAGTTTTCAGGGGCTGTATGCGAGGGCTATTATGTTGAAGCAATGGGCTGTTGAATGAAGGTTTTTTCCGTGAGTGGAGCTGGATGAAGGGACTTGTTTATGTGAGTGTATGGCTGGTCAAAAGGCTTGTTTATTGGATGCTTTTTGTGGCTATGTGAATGGCTAGTTCTTGAATGGGTTATTACGTGAGTTGGGGCTGCTGGATATTGTTTTGGGACGTGTTGTGTGCTGCTTGATGCGGGGGGTGTGAGGTGGTAAGTTGGTGAGCTATTTTGTGTGTAAATTATGCGTGAAGGGGCTGCTGGATATTACTTGGGGACGTGTCATGTGCGTGTGTGCTATGTGAGAGAGTGTGGCGTGTGTGCTGAGTGAAGCGATGAGCTGGGCGTGACTACGTGAGGGACGTGTGTGCAAGTGAGGCTGTGTTGTGAGTTGAGAGAGGGACGTGTGTACTGGTGAGAGAGTGTCAATAGGCTAGTGGTGTCTCGGTTAAGGGATATTATGAAGGTTTATTTGTTTGTTTGTGAGCAGTTTGTGTGTTCGGCTTATGGGTTTGTGAGTGAGGGCGGCTTTTTGGCCGTTTGTGTTTATGTCTTGATCGTACGTGGGGACGTGTGGCCTGTGAGCTGAGTGGAGAAGTCTTAGCGTGAATGGAGGGCAGATGGCTTTACGTGAAGGAGGGTTGACTAGGTAATGGGCGTGAGTGTTGCTGTGTGCGTGGGGCTTCAGACGTGAAGGATGGAAATATGGATTGAGGGCTTGTTGCTTCCTCAGCGATGTGGGACGTGAACAAGGGCTGGTGAGAGAGACCGTGTGAATGAGAGCCCAATGAGAGGGCTGTATGAGTGAAGGTGAAAGAGAGGATAAGGGGTTCTTGATTTTAGGGTTTTAAGGGCTGCCGAGAAGATAGGAGAGGAAGATGAGCGAGAAAGAGAGAAGTTTAGGTTTTAGGGTTTGTGTTGGACCGGTTTATTATAGTGTGTGAGTTGTGTAGTAACGTGAATTAGGGTTTGCCGTGGGGATGAGGGTTGTTATTTGAGGGTCAGTTTGAGTCTTAGGGTTTTTATAGAGAGGAGGAAGAGAGAAGAGAGAGAATAGGGTTTTTAGAGAGAGAAGGAGAGGCATGGGGGATTGAGAAGGGTAGGTTTACCGTGTTGGAGAAGTAATAGGATTTGTGTATTAATTGGGAGATTTTTTTAATTATTATTTGATAGGGAAAATCTTTTAATTTAGGGAAGTGATTTATATATTTTAGGAAATGGATTTAATTAAATTTAGGAAGGTGATTTAATTTGTGACAAGTATTTTAATTTAATTTAATTTAAGTTTAATTTAATTTGTGAATGTGATTTAATTTAATTTAAGTTTAATTTAATTTGTTTTAATTTAATTTGTGAGATGTATTTTAAATGTTTTAATTATTTAATTTGTGAGGTGTGTTTTAAAACAAAGGTCCAACAAGCGAACCCGATTGAAACAAGCGAGTTAAATCCAACCAAATGCTAATTTCCAACTTTACCCTTCCAACGTCATTTCCCGCGACTTTCATGACTAAAGAGGTAGTGACTGCATACGAGACTCATCATCGGGCTGATATGTAAAAATGCAATGCCTACAGTGGGCTATTGAGTCCAAGGTCTTAAACTTAAAATCCATATGTCTAGTTCATTTTAAGTTTACCTAATCAATTTTATTAGTGGCCAGTTAATAAAAAACATTAAGATTAAGACTCAATAAATAAATCTTTATATAACCCAAACTATAATCTATCCTCTTATAAACCGGTGATATTGGAATTCATCACAACCCTAGATAACTAACTTAGTTACGACACATAACTAAGGCTAATGAAATAAAAGACATAAAGTAAAAATGCTGAAAAGTAATTGCAGTAAAGTAAAGGCTGAAGAGTAAATTACAATAAAATAAAATGTTAAGGTAAAAGGAATTAACTTCTACTATTTACTATTTAGATATCTCCCATAATATAATATATTAACTTGTGATAATTACTAACCAGCCATATAGGCGGTAACCTGATTAAGTCAAATTAAGTCCAACCAGCCATAAAGGCGGAAAAAAAATAAACCTACCATTTAGGCGGTAAGGGAATTTAATTACCAACCGAACAATGTAGCGGTATCTTTTCTTAATCAGGTTTAACAAGATTAAAATGAATTACCAACCGACCAATATAGTGGTGTCCTTGTTAAGTCAAATTTTAAGTAGTGAATATATTATAATTATAGGAGATTAATCTAAATAGTAATAGTAAAAGAATTACCTAGGGGTGAACACAATTCGGGTCAAACCGCGAACCGCACCGAACCGCACCGCACCGAGCCGAACCACGCGGTTTAAAAAAATATTTAAAATAATTTTGAACCGCACCGAATCGAACCGCAAATTTTGGGTCGGTGTGCGGTTTTGATCCATGTCAAACCGCGAACCGCCCAAACCGCAAATTTTGATTCGAACCGCGACCCGAACCGCCTAAACCGCCGACCCGCTTTCAAATTAAATATTATTTTAGATTTTTATTCTTCTTTAACTATGAAAATTAAGATATTTAATGATCATATAACAATATGTAATGACTAAATGAAAATTATGTAATTTTTTCTTCAATTATAATGTGAAAAAACACAAAATTTTCTTAAAAAATTTATAATCCAAACCGCCGATCCGAACCACCCAAACCGCTAAACCGCCAACCCGAACCACCGCAGTTTTCCTTATCAAATTTGCGGTTTCATTTTCTAATTTCCCAAACCGCCAACCCGCGCGGTTTGAAGTAAAAAATGAAAAAACCGCCCCGAACCGCACCGCGAACACCCCTAGAATTACCTTTCACCCTAGCAGAGGGAAGTTACCTCAGCATAGTTGAATAATAAAAACTGAAAAAGTAAAGAAAGTAAATTACTATTATTACATAACGTAATTAAAATTAATTACAAAACTAAAATTAAAAGAAACTTAGAGAGAAGAACTCCCTATTTACATCAAAGAAATTAGAGTGAATGGTACATCTGAATCTGAAATGTCGAGCTCAATTTATAGACCTCGGTAGGCTCCAGGCGTCGCGACGCCAAGGCTTAGGTGTCGCGACGCCGAAACAGTTCCATGCGGCACAATGAGGGTTTGACACGTGGCATTTCGGATAAGGAGATAAGGCGACACGTGGCAAGGCGGCTAAGAGCTCAATTATGAAGCTGACGTGGTGATGACGTGGTATGACATGGCGACATGTGGCGAAAGTGATTGTCGGCACCGTAGGATTATGACACGTGGCACGTTGTGATTGGTTGACGATGACGTGGCATATTGACTTGGTCAACGGCTGACATGGATGATGACTTGACTTAGTCAACGTGGCTAAGTTGACTTGCTGACATGGCGACACTTAGGATGACATGTGGCACACATGGCGATGGCGATTGTCGGCACCGTAGGATGATGACACGTGGCTCGGCGCACGTTAGGAGATCGGCTGTGATGGTGACACGTGGCACGGTGCACGTTAGAAAAGTCAAACTTCTCAAATTCTGACCCGTTAACCCGGCGCACGTTAGCACTGTTTGATGCACGTTAGGCGTTGCGACGCACCAAATTACCAAAATGCCCTCAAAGCCAATTTTTCCTGTTTTGCTTCAAATCACCTCCAGAATGTCCTGAAACTTATTTTATCTACAAAATAACACAAAACATATCAAAATATTCATAAAAATCAAGAAACTATATAAAATATTAAGTTAAATGAGTGGGAAATAGTGATAGAGATTTACCACTCATCAAAAAGGTGACTAAATCTATATATAAATTAATAAAATATAGTTTCTGGATTAAAATAATCAAAAGAATAAAGAGAAGAATACGATAAAAATTGTATTAAACAAATAAATCATCCAAGAATCAAATAACAAAGATAAAAGAATCGGGTACAAGAGTTCACCTTTAGTTTTACCTTAGAAAGTTATTTCCGCATGCCGAAGGAAGAACCGGCAATGATGGATTGAAGAAACGTAATGTAATTCATTATCACTGCTCCCTGGATTGCTCTCGGTGTCTCAGACTGCTCTCGGCGGCTTCTCTTTCTTCTTGTTCAACTCTCGGCCTTTGGGGTTGCTTTAGTCTCTTCAGTTGCGTCTCTACCAATTCTCTATTTTATTTTTACAATATATGCGCACCCTTTTAATAACATCAAACCCTAGCAGCCCTTTTTCATGTTGAAGGTCTGTTTTATGTGCAGGCTGCTAGGGAGCCCACCTTCTTTTGTTGTTCACGTGCTTGGCACTCACCTAGCTTCTCCCCTTTGCTTTTGTCTTCTTGTAACATGTGCCATTCACCTCTCTTTTCTTTTTAGTGCGACCGTACTCACGTCCACTGCATGGCTATAGCTATTAGAATATTAAAACCCTAATATTATTCCCATATAGCCCCCTATTTTAAATCCTCACGTGATCAACTTCTCTACAATATGCGGTGTGGGCTGTTTTAATTTCTAGATTATTGCACCTCCATGATTAGCCTTTGCCATGTGTTGCCCTTGAGGATTAGGTTGAGCTTGAGAAGGGAAGTTCCCTTTTCATTCAACTTAGAGATTTAGCTTTTTATCTCCTTATTGTCTTCCGCTACTTGAGTTATTAATGACTCAAACCTCTAATTAGTTTTACTCTAGGCCACCATGGTCACTTTCTGAGCTTCCACAAATGCTTGCATAGTATCTTCTAACAAGTTTGACTCGGCCGATGAGACTCTTGTTTCCAACCAAAGTTTTTATGGTTCCTCCATCCAGGGTTATAAGTGTCTGAGTAAGGTGTGTAAGGCTTTCTTTATATCCCTAATGCATTGCACTGGTCCTCATATATTTCTCTCATCTCTCCATTTGTATGGCACGCTTGTGTCAAATAGTCGGTCCTGTTACACACAGCACATATCTCTTGAGGTTCTAGGTGAGCTACTGTATGCATAAACTTGCTATCTTTAGCTAGTAAGGCTCTCATATGTCTAGTTAATAGTTCAACTCTTACATTAAGGCATCCTCTTCTCTCAATTTGTGGACGCTTCTAATAGGAGGAGTAGGGTGTGTCCTATCAGTGCTATCCATAGAATTGGGTCCAATGAAGTTATGAGATTTCTTAGCTAGGTCATTTAAATACTCCAACGCCTCGTCAAGGTCCTTTTGGATAAACTCACCATTGCACATTGTCTGAATGATTTGGCGCTCTCTAGGGTCAATTAGTCATAGAAATAACTGACTAAACACCAGCTCTCAAATCCATGGTGAGGGCAACTAGCCAACAACTCCTTATACCTCTCCCACATTTGATAAAGGGTCACACTATCTCTCAGAGAGATGGTGGAGATTTGTCTTTTCAGGGTAACCGTCTTATGGTGTGGGAAGTATTTGTCGAAGAATTTCTGGGTAATCTCGCCCACGATCCTATTGATCGCATTATAGTTGGGGTGTCAATTCCTCAAATGGAAGGTTATAACGGAACTAATTCACTTAAACAAAACATTTAACAACTAACTAAATTAAAGAAAAGATTAAATTGCAATGTAAACTAAAGATCACGAAAACTTAAAAAATTTTATCAATAGAGAGAAATAGCAAAGCGTCAGGATCCTCTCTTGCACCAATTCCTTATATTATGTTATTGATTCTTTTATTACGCAATTGAGGGTTTCACATCACAATCCAGCAATTGGAAGATATTCAATTCTACTCAATTTAAAGTTCTAAGGTAATTGATATTTTATCTTCTCTATATTCACAACTCACAAGGTTATCGTTACAACCTATCCAACGACGACAATATACCCTCGGACAATATTACAGCAAAAGATCAACTCGCAAAACAACCTTAACCAATCACAACTATTTTCACCAACAACATATAGAAAAAGAGTGACTGAATCTATATGTAAATTAATAAAATATAGTTTCCAGATTAAAATAATCAAAACAATAAAGAGAAGAATACGATAACAATTGTATTAAATAAATAAAATCATCCAAGAATCAAATAACAAAGATAAAAGAATCGGGTACAAGAGTTCGCCCTTAGCTTCGCATTAGAAAGTTAGTTCCGCATGGCGAAGGAAGAACCAACAATGATGGATTGAAGAAACGTCATGTAATTTATTATCACTGCTCCATGAACTACTCTCAACGTCTCTGACAGCTCTCGGTGGCTTCTCTTTCTTCTTGTTCAACTCTCTGCCTTTGTGGTTTTTTTAGTCTCTTTAATTGCGTCCCTACCAATTATCTCTCTTGTTTTTATAATATATACGCACTATTTTTATTAACATCAAACCCTAGCAGCCCTTTTTCTTGTTGAAGGACTATTTTATGTGCAAGCTGCTAGGGAGCCCACCTTCTATTGTAGTTCACGTGCTTGGCACTCATCTAGCTTCTCTCATTTGCTTTTGTCATCTTGTAACATGCGCCACTCACCTTTCTTTTCTTTTTAGTGCACCCTTCTCATGTCCACTGCATGGCTATTAGAATATTAAAACCGTAATATTATTCTCATGCAGCCTCATATTTTAAATCATCACGTGATCAATTTCTCTACAATAAGCGGTATGGGCTGTTTTAATTTCTAGATTATTGTTCCTTTCTCTCTCCACTCTACGCACACACTCTCTTCTTTAAATAATATATATGCACATTGGCTCATCTTATTTATGTGCATGTTGCTCCTTTAAATATTCATGTTGAGGCCCTCTGATTGTTGTTGTTTTTTTACATGTGTCGTATCTCTCTCCATGTCTTTCAGTTCCTACAATAATAGGTAAAAAAAATTACTAAATTAAACTTTAATTAATAAATACTTTCTAATTTAATATAATAACAAAAATTATATAATAAAGTATAAAATATATAACTAAGTACTGAGCAATAAACCCGAATAAGTGATGTTCAAAGTACATTTTCATACACTTATCACAACCCTCAATCAGCTTTTTGCTAGTCCCTAGCAATTCAAACGCAAAATAAAATAAAAAACTAAACTAAATAAAAATAAAATAAAAACTATCTAAGCCACTTTCGTAGGGATCACGATTGCATTTAGTGTATGAACCAAGCCTTTAAACCCCTAGGTTTCCCTAGTGGACGAGTTATAGTCTCGTGATGGTTTACAGCGAAGACACCCACAAACATCATTCAAAACACACAATCATGCAAGAATAAAAATAAAAATTAGATAGTCCCAATAGTTTCACATAGTTTTTGTCCTCAAACAATGCCTAGTAATGAAACCAGAGAACTCTCAAAGTACTCAACGTAACTCAAATCCAAGTCTTTGAATAAATCATCTAAGCCAAACTCATAGTGTGTGTGTGCTAAGGTTCGCCCACAGCTTTATTCCCAGGTAAGCCAACCTAATGATTTTATTTAAAAATTGGGATCAATGGGTCAAACCAACCTAGATATCTCAATTAAGCTCTGTAGTTGCTTTTCTGTGCTCAATATGGTATGATTTCTCTTTTTCCTTAGCCTCTCTTTTCATCTTCTTTTTTTTTTTGCATTATTTTTTCTTTTCGTTCTCTTTTTTTTTTTTTTTTTTTTTGCAACACACCTACCCTTTAAGGTAGCATTTCTCCTCATGGTGGTCCTAATACTCGCCCATGGGTAGCTTCACGCTTATCGCTTATAGGTGGTTTATTTTCTTTTCGTTCTCTTTTTCTTTTCTTTTTTCAACACACCTACCCTTTAAGGTAGCATTTCTCCTCATAGTGGTCCTAATACTCACCCATGGGTAGCTTCACGCTTATAGATTATAGGTGGTTTATTTTATTTCATTAGATACTTTTCTTTTATTTTCAACCATACCATACGTCATAACACAAGCAAATCATGATAGACATCTAAGCAAACGGTCATTCATTGACATGCAATTTCTTCAACTAGTCACCTTTCTAACTACTCAGGCATCCACTGCTAAAAACCAATAATTAAGTGCTTACGAGTATAACATAGATAAACTACTCAAAGCTTCAGATAAGAGTTAAGGACTTATCGCTTCTAAAATTTCATCCTAACATAAACGATATTATCATAGGACCTATGTTTAACTATAAATGACTAAAAATAAACAAAACAACAAGCAAACTTTTTTTTTTGTTTTTTTTAAAGAGAAGAACAAACAAATAACAACACGAATAAGACAAACACATCCAGGTGAAGCACATGATAATACCACCACCCCAACCTAAATAAAACATTGTCCCCACTGTAACAACAGAGAAGGCAAAGACAATGAAGGAGTTCACCTGATTAGAGATGTTGTGAACCTGGATGAAATAATGAATTATCCTGTAAAAGAAATAAAAAGGAAACAAAACAAAAGGAAAAAAAGGGAGAAAAGATTAAAAATAACTTGTTTGATTACATGTAACAAGGGCAGGTTGATCTTTATTTGCCTAAGGTGTTCAGAGATTTCACCATTTGGGTTTGCAGCTCTGGTCGTAGGCCTAAGGGCTTGAGGAAATGGTACTCTAACTGGGAAATGTGGCTCTAGATCTGCCTGAGCGATATTTACACTATTATCCTTAGTTGCACCTCCAATGTTGGAGGTGTCATGTATTTCTACCTCTTTACCACTCCTAGTAGTTATGGCATTAACACC
This sequence comes from Zanthoxylum bungeanum, assembly GCA_019454045.1. Taxonomy (NCBI): domain Eukaryota; kingdom Viridiplantae; phylum Streptophyta; class Magnoliopsida; order Sapindales; family Rutaceae; genus Zanthoxylum; species Zanthoxylum bungeanum. Next base: position 38,720 of record SKCR01005160.1, on the reverse strand, counting down.
CTTTACATTTGCTCCTCCATGATTAGCCTGTGCCATGTGTTGCCCCTGAGGATTAGGTTGAGCTTGAGAAGAGAATTTTCCTTATTCGTTCACACTCATGATATTAGTCAACTTAGAGATTTGGCTTTTTACCTCCTTATTGTCTTCCGCTACCTTAGCTATTAATGACACAAACCTTTGATTGGTTTTAGTCTGGGTCTCCACAAATGCTTTCTCCGCCTCCATGGTCACTTTCTGAGCTTCCAAAAATGCTTGCATAGTGTCTTCTAACGAGTTTCTAGGGACGATAGGTGTGGGATATTGGGGAGTACTATAACCTCTAGGTTGTGATGTTTGACTTGGCTGATGAGACTCCTCCAACCAGGGTTATAAGTGTCTGAGTAAGGTGTGAAAGGATTTCTATACATCCTTAATGCATTGCATTGGTCCTAATATATTTTTCTCGTCTCTCTATTTTTAGGGCACGCTTGTGTCAAATGGTCGGTCCTATTACACACAACACATATCTCTTGAGGTTCTAGGTGGGCTACTGTATGCATAGACTTGCTATCGTTGGCTAGTAAGGCTCCCATCTGTCTAGTTAATAGTTCAACTTTTGCCTTAAGGCTATCCTCTTCTCTCAATTGTGTATGCTTCTAATAGGAGGAGTGAGGTGTGTCTTATCAGTGCTATCCATGGAATTGGGTCCAATATAGATATGAGATTTCTTAGTTAAGTCATCTAAATACTCGAGCGCCTCATCGGGGTCTTTTTGGATAAACTCACCATTGCACATTGTCTCAACGATTTGGCGCTCTTTAGGGGTAAATCCATCATAGAAATAACTAACTAAACGCCAATTCTCAAATCCATGGTGAGGGCAACTAACAACTCCTTATACCTCTCCCACGTTTGATAAAGGGTCTCACTGTCTCTCTGGTAGAAGGTGGAGATTTATCTTTTCAGGACATCCGTCTTATAGTGTGGGAAGTATTTGTCGAAGAATACCTAGGTCATCTCACCCCACGATCCTATTGACCTAGGTCATAAAGAGTACAACCAACTCTTAACTTTATCCTAAAGGACAAATGGGAAGAACTTAAGTTTGATTGTGTTAATGGTTCCAAACCGGTCATGTAAAGTCACTACTACCTCTTCAAATTCTCTAATGTGCACATATGGATTCTCGTTCTCCAAACCATGGAAGGTTGGGAGATACTGTATCATCCCAGGTTTAAAGTCTACAGGTGGTGTATTTGGAGGAAACATGATGCATGAAGGTGTAGCTGTGCGAGTTGGGTGGAGGTACTCTTTAAAAGTCCTCAGAGGTGGTCTCTCGTATTCACTCATGGTGTGTGCACTAGATGCGGAGGGTGTAGCAAATTGATTGACAAACAAACTCTCAGAATCAGAATTTTCTTCCTCAGTTCTAACAAATCTACCAAATCTATCCATACGTCTAGGCATGCAATTAAACACAAGTGATACTAGAAACAGAAATAAAAGAATAACGAAAAATTAAAATTTTCTAGAATTGAAATAGAATAAGCAGAAAATAAATTCAAGAATAAAAAAAAACTAAGAAAACTTAAAATAAACTGAATAAGCAAATAAAATAAAATAAAATAAATGTAACGAAGTTACCGTTTCGTTGTTGACTAAGCAAACCTGGTCCTTTTTCTTGTAAACCGTTTCCCCGGCAACGACGCCAAATTTTGATTATGCCCAAAAATAACTCGCGTTATCGCATTAGACCTGGGGTGTAAATTCCTAAGAGAGAAGGTTACAACGGAACTAATTCACTTAAACAAAAACGTTTAGAAATAACTAAATTAAAGAAAAAATATTAAATTGCAATGTAAACTAAAGATTACGAAAACTTAAAAGATTTTATCAATAGAGAGAAATAGCAAAGCGTTAGGATCCCTTCTTGCACCAGTTCCTTATATTCTGTTATTGATTCTTTTATTACACAATTGAGGGTTTCACGTCCCAAACCAACAATTGGAAGATATTCAATTCTAATCAATTTAAGGTTCTAAGGTAATTGATATTTTATCTTTTATACGTTCACAACTCACAAGGTTATCGTTACAACCTATCCAACGACGATAATATACCCTCGGGTAATATTGCAGCAGAAGATCAACTCGCAAAACAACCTTAACCAATCACAACTATTTTCACCAATAACATAGAAAAAGCGTGACTGAATTTATATGTAAATTAATAAAATATAGTTTACAGATTAAAATAATCAAAAGAATAAATATAAGAATACGATAATAATTGTATTAAATAAATAAAATCATCCAAGAATTAAATAACAAAGATAAAAGAATCGGGTAAAAGAGTTCACCATTAACTTTGCCTTAAAAAGTTAGTTCCGCATGCCGAAGAAAGAACCAACAATAATGGAATGAAGAAACATCATGTAATTCATAATCACTGCTCCCTAGATTGCTCTCGGCAGCTTCTCATTCTTCTTGTTCAACTCTCGGTCTTTTGGTTGTTTTAGTCTCTTCAATTGCATCCCTACCAATTCTCTCTCTTGTTTTTATAATATATGCGCACCCTTTTAATAACATCAAACCCTAGCAGCCTTTTTTCACGTTGAAGGTCTGTTTTATGCGCAGGCTGCTGGGGAGCCCACCTTCTTTTGTTGTTCACGTGCTTGGCACTCACCTAGCTTCTCTCCTTTGCTTTTGCCTTCTTGTAATATGCGCCACTCACCTCTCTTTTCTTTTTAGTGCGCCCTTCCCTTCCTCACGTTCACTGCATGGCTATTAGAATATTAAAACCCTAATATTATTCTCATGCAGCCCACTATTTTAAATCCTCACGTGATCAACTTCTCTGCAATAGGTGGTGTGAGCTGTTTTAATTTCTAGATTATTGTTTCTTTCTTTCTCCACTTTGCGCACACACTCTCTTCTTTGAATAATGTATATGCGCATTGGCTCATCTTATTTATGCGCATGCTGCTCCTTTAAATATTCATGTTGGGCCCTCTGATTGTTGTTGTTATTTTTGCATGCGCCGTCTCTCTCTCTCCATTTCTTTCAATTCCTACGATAATAGGTTAAAAAAAATTACTAAATTAAATTTTAATTAATAAATACTTTCTAATTTAATATAATAACAAAAATTATATTATAAAATATAAAATATATAATTAAATACTGAGCAATAAACCCGACTAAATGATGTTTAAAATACATTTTCATGCACTTATCACCCACCATCACTTCATCACTCGTTAAATAAAAATAACATACTCATCGAAAATAATTACATGTATTTCAAGAGCCTACGAAAGGTTGGTTTTACAGAAAAATACGTACCGACACAAGTTTTTCGGTTATTAAAAATTTAGTCTTTTGACCGTTTGACTTGCCTTAAAAGGGAAGAAAGTTTAGGTTATTACAACCTCATTACTCAAAACAACCTCATATCATTTTCAGGATTGATCTAGTAGTAAAAATCTATGCCCACTTGTTGCATTGTCAGAAATAACTTTCAAATAGTCCAGCATCGATCCCAGTCGCTTATATTCCTACTTTAATCAATGTAGTTTCTTTAGGCAAATAACTCATTTCTCTCCAAATACTCTTGCATGGCCTTATCTCAACAATGTCATAAGCCTCCAAGGATCTCTTTGTGGCATGAGTCAATTTTCTAAGCTTACTCACAGAAGGATCCATTAGATGATTGTGATTTGATGATACCTTGCTAACCTTCCAGATTTTGTTGTCTTTTTTAACATTGCACTAATCTTGGTAGGACAATTTATCCTTTTAGATGCCTTCTGATCATTCGACTTTCTCCTCTATCACGGTTGATTGTTGGATAATTCTGATTATCACCCTATCCCTTGGCGGCTCACCGAAACCATTTAACCTTGCATGTTGTTGGTAAAAATCAAACAAGTTATCGATACGTCATACCACATTGAGGACTTTCTTCAACGAAATTATTGATTGCAATTGAATCGGTGAATTCATTAGAAGATTGCCCTCTTGCATATTGTTATGTGCCGTCCTCTTCATTATCTCATATTGGGTAAAGCCAAAATTATCTTTTATTAAGTTGTTCAATATATCATTTAAGTCTTACATTTTTAATCTAGTAATCAAGTAATAAAATTTTTATTAAGCTGTTCAATATATCATTTAAATCTTACATTTTAAGGTAGTAATCAAATAATAAATTTGAGAATGAATGAACAATAAAATGTTTCTAGAAATTGACAATGAATTATCGATAAAATGTTGCTGGAAATTTAGAATTAATGAATGCTCTACAAATTGAGTATGAGCCAATATTTATTTCTTGTCGAATGCTTTGCAGATCGCCAACTTGATACAATTTATTTAGGCACCGAAATGCTGTTTCTGCTTGCTATTTAATTAGGCACTATGCTCAAAATTGTCCATTAACAATTAGTGTTGCATGACCTAGTAAATGCATCAGCCACTAAGGTGCCACCCATTGTTCTTCACTTATATATCGTTAATTAGGCCTCTAATGCATGAGTATTGTTGGCGGTATTTTCGAGTCTTATGATGTTTAACCAGAACGGCAGGGGTAAAAAGGTAATTCCTTTCTTGACCGAGATCATTAATGTCGACCCTACCACTAAGAGCCAAACAGTAAGTGGCCGATCACATTATGATCGGTAACCGAGCACTTGAGTTCATATGATCGGGCAATTATCAGATCGACAGCAGCATTCTCAGTTCAACGGACCATTATGGCCGACTTCACGAAGGCCGAGCATATGGCGAGACATGCTCCAGAAGATAAGATACTATATTCTTACGGATAAGATGATAAGTTATCCTACTTTCATGGGATAAACTGATCAGTTAGTGTCGCAGTAGGATAAAGGGAATGAAAGTAGTTTCTGACTATGGATCCTAATAGGAATAAGAAATTGTTTCAACTAGGAATCCTTGTAAGAGAAGGAATCTGATTTCTTCACTATTATAAATAGAAGGGAACAGTAGGCGTAAGGCATCAGAATCATTTTGTAAAACTTGTAAAAACACAAGAGATATCAGAGAAGAAATATCTCAATAATAAAGAAGATCGTTCGATTTGTGTCTTCTGATTAGCCAAACCAGGATTTACTTGTTTTCTTTAGTTGACTAGGAAAAGGAGCATTTTTCTGCCAAGATGGAGGATGTGAAAGCGGATGTCCAAGATCTTTGTCGATTGGCGTATTTATCTGTCTTTTGCTAAGTTTATAACTGTTGAGTTTTTATTAGGTCCCAAGATCAAATCAATGCATGAAATTATGTGTAAACACATCAACGGAGGTAGCGGAATACTCACATCGATCGGTTGAGTCGATTTGGAGACGAAACGAAGCCAAAAACCCACTGTTTTGGTCACGCCCACTGTGCAGTCCACTTCTTCAATTTTTCAGTTTTGAGCTGAGAAAACGGAGCTCCAAGTCTCGTCCGACGGATCCCGGCTCATGGGTGAACCTCCCTACCACCTTCGCAAGACTCGTAAGTGTGCTAGCACTTGAATTTCCACCATGAAAACCCACTCTAGCTTCCCTCATGCTCACGTTTTTCTGGATGAAAAAACAGTGAACTTTGCCCATTTGGGCGTGAGAATGAGAAAGGAAATGAGAGAGATGAAGTTGTTGACTTGATGCAAAAGTTGTAAAAGCTTTTTGATTATATACTTTCAAAAATAATAATCAATTACCATTTAATTTAATCCAATAAATTAAATGAATTTTGGAGCCAAAAACAAAAAGTTTTCCCTCCACTAGCTTTCACTATTCACATCAACTATTCACATGTCACTTTATGTCAAGTGTCATGTCTTTAGTCTTATCAATCAATCAATCACTTACATCAATCAATCAAATGTCACATCACTCAAAGTGACGCTTGATTTGACGCTTGATGCGACTGATTGATTTGACGCTTGATGCGACTTGCGACGCCGCACTCGAATTCGAAATACGAATGCGCTCGCAATCACACTCGGGCTCGGGTTCGCTAATTCCAAATTAACGATTTTCCGTCGCGTCGTAATTAAGTGATTACGCCTAGCGAATTCACTATTCACGTCGCTAACGAATTAATTCTAAATTAATTCGTTGCCCGAATTAAAATCTAATTTTAATTCCGCGTCGAAATCTAATTTCGTTTAATATATCGAATATATTAATTTACCGATTAATTCCAAATTAATCGTTATCTCTCTCTCGACGATATTTTATCCTAGATAAAATATCTCCGTAATTAATCCTAGATTAATTTTCTCTCTCTTCTATATAATCCCAGATTATTCAAGAGTGCGAGTTGTGCGTCATCGGTGGATTATCGGGAAGCGACCCATGAGATCTCCGGATAAGTTGGCTATAAATACGGTCATCGGTGTAACCGAATCACGTACGTACCAAGTACTACGTTCAACCGATTTACGAGACAAGGTCGACTCCTAGCAAAGTACCAAGTCTACCCAATTCTCCGGACATATCCTTTTAAGAATATTTAGATCTATATCAAGCGTAGTATACTCACGTATTGTGCATATCGGCCCAGTATCGGATAGTCACGTGTTAGGGCTGGGGCTGGATAAGTGTCTGCCCCATCCGAAACACATATCGGATGTCTGGTAACTAGTCTCTATAATCGGATATTCATGACCTGGTCATAATACCACGATTGGATGCGCATCACTAAATAGCACTAATACCGTATCATGCGTGACATCATCTCCACTATGACTGGAGTGATACTTCCGTCTCGACATCACACCCAATACTCTACGACTCTCTGATAAACCCAGAAGTGGTAGACACAGAACCGGTCAAAGCCCCCAACCACCAAATCCAAAGTTTATCGATTATCGTAAGTATTAGCGATGCAAGTCTCAGGTTAAGACTGTACACACCTACCTCGATTTCGGCCTCCCATAGACACCTAGTCATAATACCAATGGGATTCCGAAGGGGTCTATCTAGAGCGAAGCTGTTTCCCGTACCATCGGTGAAACACGACCTCCTATCGCACTTGCATAAGTCTCCAACACTTATATATATGAGAACTATGCCGTTGTGCCCTCACAACGCGCACAAGTGCAATACTAGCCTATTCCGCATTATCGATGTCCAGTCTCGATAATACTACGGCTAGGGATATTTAATGATTAATCCTTCGTGGACTGATACTGTCTCATATCATCTCAATCCAGGAACTAATCATAGGGACCTCTCTTCATTTATATATCTATGGTGATCTAATCACAAATGACGAGAGTGCAATTTCCTTGTTACATAGTTAATTTGCTACAACAACACAATGATCTGTGCAAATAGTGACGCTATGGGTCATATTATCCAACAATCTCCCACTTGGCACGTAGCGAGTCACTCAAGTGTTCCAACACTTGAACTATGTAAGGTTCGCTCAAATTGCTGAGGAAAGGTTTTCGTCAGCGGATTTGTTTGATTATCGTCTGACGCGATTTACACGATCATCACATCGCCACGATGTATGATCTGAACGAATCAGAGATGATATAGAAGTATATATCTGGATCGTCGATGAGACCTTTAATTCCTTAGCCTGTGCTGACGCCTAGTTCAGCTGCTAACAGAACTATATCTAATCTAATTAGATTTATGTTCGATCCAAATGGCTTCTTTTGCTGTCTCAGCTGCAGCAATAATCCGCATTTGTTGTTTATTCGGCAACAGTTATCTTGCTTGGAAGATTTCCAGCTCACTGTCCCGTTATTCAAACTTTATAGTACCGTAGTATTTAATAGTTTGGAAACTTGCAGCGGTGATCCCAGTCACTTCAAGTTCTCCTTCTCCATAGTTTAAGACAACATCTTTAGTTCTCTCAGATACTAACAGATGTTCTTAATCTCAATTAGTGACTATCACTAGGATTGACCCGATTGTGACTCCATATGCTCGAAGCGTATGAGACACCAATACAAGTACATTTTAAATGTAGGATTCCCAGAGAGTGTTAACAACTCCAAATCTATCCCAGTAGATCTTTATTCCTTGAATAAAGGTTGTTACTCCCCAGAATTCTACGGAGAATTTCTATTTGAAAGAATATTTATGAAAGCCAAGCTTTCATAATAGCTTATGGGATTTCACTGTTAGTGCGCTCTCCCACTAACCTCCTTATATACACAAGAATTATTTCGTTTTGAGTCAAATCATAAACCATTATGATTATTTCAAAACGACAGTTCCAAGAACCTATGCTTGTTTCAATCCAAACATGGATCGAATAACCCGCAAACTTGTTTGTCGGTTATACAAAATCGTCAGAATGTTATAAACATTCTCCAAAAGGTTTCCTTTTCAGGAAAGCGATTTTGATTTATAACTGACACATTTCATAAATGAAATATACAGTTATTTTCAAGCATTTTCAAAATGGATTTACCATGGCAACAGGTAAAAGGTCGAACCGTTATTAACACAATGTTGATAACGACACCTTTCCGTCAAAAGCCCAGCTTTGTACGTTGGTATGTTGCCTTCCATGTATGTCTTCCTTGAAGACGTTTAATGTACCAATAGGCACAATGCCTTGTGGTACAACAACTAGTATCCAAAATAGTGTTATACATGGAATCCATTTCGGATTCATGGCACTTTGCCATAACCGGGAGTCGATACCTCGTATCACTTCCTCAAACGTAGTCGGATGGTACACCTCCATAAGATTGACATCTTTATGGGGTTGAGATCAGAAACCCATACCCTAGGTTGTTTTCTGACTCTATCCGATCTACTAGTTTCTTGTGTATTTGAAGATTAATGGTATAGATTCATCATAGATGAACTATTTGTGTTCCATTAAGGACTTCGTGCCTTGAACAGTGTTACTCCGATTTTCATCGAGTATCACTATCCTCCCACTGACCACTGCATATCGGTATTCCTCTCAGGAAAACCGCATGGTGAGCAACAATTACATTGTTCTCATGTGGGATTATAAGTACTATACTTAAGGTTTCCCTTAGGATAACCTATATTGGCACTTATCCAATTTGGGTCTTTAGTTTGGTATAAACCAAACGTTATGCCTGGCATACCCAAATTATCAGGAATGAGAAACCCCGTTTCTTTCCTGTTCATATCCTATATGATATCTGTCAAACAGATTTTCATGGAACCTTATTCTAAATAAGTTTTGCACTGTTAATACATATCCTGTAGAAGGAAATAGTAGCTCAGAGCGACTCGTGACAAAACCTTATCATGTCCAACAAAATTTGGTTTTTGGTTCGGACACACCGTCTAACTGACGTGTCACGGAAGGAGTCCTCAAATGAAAGAATGCCGTACTCTTTCATGTACGTATGAAACTTACTGCTTAAGTAATTTTCATTACGGTCTAACCGTGGCGGAATAATACTATAGCCGATCTGTTTACTACTTCGTGTCGAAAACTTCAAAAGTTTCCGATCTGTGTTCTTCAAAAGAAACACATAACCATAACGTGATGCCACATCCGTTAAGGTCACGAAATATTCATGTTCACATCTAGCCTAGCTAGATATGGGCCCACTAACTTCACCATGAATAGGGCTAACAGATCGGTGGCCCTTTTACTATTACCAAGTAAATAGTATTTTAGGTATTTACCCTAATAAACTAGATTCGCAGACCTTATTTGAATAGTCAAATCAGTCCTAGTACCCACTCTTCAAAAGTGTGGATATACGAGTCTCGTTTAATTGTGTCATAGACAACAATGCCACAAATAAGTCTCATTGATCAAATCAACTTGAGCTATTTATTTGTCATTTTATATGTTTGAGATTTTATTTATATTCAAAATATAAATTCTGTTATTTACATCTAATGTATTTATCTCAGTATCATCTTTTATAAATGAAACACTTTAGTGTTCTAGAATATAAAGGTTTTATCCGCAACGGATTAAACACTGATATAGAGATAATGTTTCTAGTCAAACTAGTTACATCATAACAGTTCCTAATTTAAGTACATACCCAAAGGGTAGTTCCTAAACTTAGGTATCTACGGTCGAAACAGCGACTTTCGTCCCGTTTCCGATTCGCAGAGAAATCTCGGCTTGAAGTCAGTATCCAACTCACAGCGGATTCTGAACATCAATACATATATGTATTATGTACCATACTAAGTATTTAAAATCCAATTTTAATACTAGTAGTGAACATAACTTTGACAAATATTTTTAAAGTTAGAGCCTCGCCCTTTCTTTAATTCCTTCGTGTCTTCCATATCCAAATGGTAGTCACTTTGGGATATGTCAATTATTTTATTTATTTATATATTTCACAAACCTTTGGCCAAGCCTTGGGTTTCGGAATATCGAAACGATGTGCACCTTGTGCAACATGCCCAATTGCAAACTTTGACTTTTCTCCACTAGAATAGTCAATTAATTCTCCAAGAATTTTAATTGCAACTTTAATACTTTTAAATCTAAAGATAGATTTATTATAAGTATTTAATTAAGCACTAAAGTCATCATCACATAAATCTTCCAAAGATTTTATGCTCTACTATTTGCTTAATTATGGGCTTAGTCATAATAAGTTATTTTATCAAATAAATTAACCTATTATTAATTCCCAATTGAATATTAAATCATTTAAAACATTAATCCAAGGATTATATATTTTAAATATTTAACCTTTTAAATTCTTTCTTGATTTTAATAGTCCAACTATTTAATCAATTTAATAAGGTACTATTTATATAATGATTACAATAATCCAATTATTTAATCAACTATAATTTTAATATTGATTACTATAATCCAATTATAAAATCAACTATCATTTTAATTCAATTATATTGATTACTATAATCTAATTATAAAATCAACTATATATTGAATGAGTTTGTATATAGTCCAACTATATAAATTTTTAAAACAACGTAAAATATTGACGAATGATATTTGTTTGAGCGTGTATGGCGAGTAATGAACGAATGTTGCAAATTCAATACTTGCCTCCCACTATTTTTCGTCGAGCCTCTAACCCTGTGTGGAGTACTCGGGAAACCGTGTTTCCTAGTGGGCTAGGATCCTGTCAAATAACATACAACCTTGACTTTGGCCAAAAAGCTGTATGCTACTTAACCAGGTAGATCTCACAGATCAATTGGATCCAATCCAATTCCCAGATCCGGTTAGGTGGACATCCAAGTCCTAAACATATTACATATGCCAATGTATCTAATACATTTTAACCTTATCCTCCGAATCATCTAGGCCTTGGCTTTGGCACAACAAACCTAATGACTCAGTTAAGCGGGACCCATTGACAAGGAAAGTTTCGTAATCAATGTCTTTGGACAAGAAGTGATCTTGACTTTGGCCAACAAATCACAACTTGGACTAGACACCGATGTGGAACAAAACTCTCATGATTCAAATACATCCAATTGACAAGGTCTTGACTTTGGCCAACAAACCAATGCCAATCGGATCTTGAACAAGAATCATTCAATGGAAGGATAATCGCTTAATAAAAACGAGGGTTTTTCGCGTGCAAATTGGCTACCAATTTAATTATCTTTGTTAGGTCTCATCATCATACACCCTTAAACATGCATTCTAAACACATAATAAAGCGAGTATGAAATAAAATAATAATGATATGCGGATGGATACCTTACACATTGATCCTAGATCAAATCTCTCCCTTTCTCACTCAAGCTAGCACTAGTATTACTTCTACCCGTTACACTACACTTCTAAAGAAACCTCATATACATAGAGGGGAATAGGTGAGAAGAGAATACAAGAGAATAAAGGTGATAAGGCTGGACACGCAGGTCCAATTTAATAAATCGAATTTATTACAACAATTTCTAAAATTGCCCACCCATCTAATATCCATCCGATATACATTATTCATTCAACACAACCAAGTATTCACACATATAAGCATGCTATCAATCAATCTAATCAAATTAATTAATCTGATAATTAAGTGATCATCCAATGTTCAAACAACGATTTGATTTTGATCGAGTCAAACTCGTTTTTGCGAATAAGTACTTAAAGTACGAATTCATGAATTAAATTAAACTACATCATTAAATCTAATTTAACATGCATTTAATACTAATTCACTATTCAATTCCAAATTAAATATTACACTTTTATTTAATAAACCTTTTACGATTTAAATTCCAAATCTAATCGTAACGCGTCTCAAAGACCGATTAACGTCCAACGTCAATTAATTAAAGTCCAATGGGCTTTTGATTGATTTCTTAAGGCGTGGACTTTTGGTCAACTCGGGTCAAACCGATAACCAAAGTCCAATCCGGGATTTACCCCATAAGCCCATAAATCAATCTTGGCCCATTAGGCCCAATTGAACTTTAAAGGTTCATTAAGTCGCATTTGGGCTTTATGGTTAAGGTTTTAGGCCCAATTGGATCCAATCCATTTGGCCTAAACCAAACTTGATAAATCAAGCCCAATAGGCCCAATTACAACATTAGAAGCCCAAATCCAATTAAAGCCTAAATAATTAAATTACACTAATCCAATTACTCAATTTAATTACCTAAAGTGTATTACATGATCAATGACCTAAATCAACATTTCTAAAACACCAAATTAGTCCAATTAATCATGCTTAATTCATTATCACATGTCCAACACATAAATTGAAAAATCAAACCCATTTACATGCTTAAAGGCTCGGCCAAAAGAGGGATTTCATATCCGATTCGGTTTCGATCCAATCGAACCTACAATCGACATCAAATCACCATCCTAAATGATTTCACAAACATCCAATGTCACAAAATCAAAAACACCAAGACATTAGGGCATACATGCATTCGGCCAACATAGGGATTTGGGGATTTTTGTCCAATTCGAAATCCAATCCAATTCGATTCAAATTAACATCAACCTAATCGATTCTAACTCATCAAATGAATCAAAAATCAAAAAACTCCAAGATCCCAAAATTCATCCATACATTCGGCCATGGCATAATATTTGGGGAAAATTATTCCAAATGAATTTTCAACAAATTGATCCAACCAATATGCAATTAAAAACATGTATAAGCATACTCAAACAATCAATTCATTCAAATCATGCTCAAATCACATTTACCCAAATTTTAAATCCCTAAAATTTCATGCTTGCAACTATAGCTCTGGATGCCATTGTTGAGTTTTTATTAGGTCCCAAGATCAAATCAATGCATGAAATTATGTGTAAACACATCAACAGAGGTAGCGGAATACTCACATCGATCAGTTGAGTCGATTTGGAGACGAAATGAAGCCAAAAACCCACTGTTTTGGTCACGCCCACTGTGCAGTCCACTTCTTCAATTTTTCAGTTTTGAGCTGAGAAAACGGAGCTCCAAGCCTCGTCCGACGATCCCGGCTCATGGGTGAACCTCCCTACCACCTTCGCAAGACTCGTAAGTGTGCTAGCACTTGAATTTTCCACCATGAAAACCCACTCTAGCTTCCCTCATGCTCACGTTTTTCTGGATGAAAAAACAGTGAACTTTGCCCATTTGGGCGTGAGAATGAGAAAGGAAATGAGAGAGATGAAGTTGTTGACTTGATGCAAAAGTTGTAAAAGCTTTTTGATTATATACTTTCAAAATAATAATCAATTACCATTTAATTTAATCCAATAATTAATGAATTTTGGAGCCAAAAACAAAAGTTTTCCCTCCACTAGCTTCACTATTCACATCAACTATTCACATGTCACTTTATGTCAAGTGTCATGTCTTTAGTCTTATCAATCAATCAATCACTCACATCAATCAATCAAATGTCACATCACTCAAAGTGATGCTTGATTTGACGCTTGATGCGACTGATTGATTTGACGCTTGATGCGACTTGCGACGCCGCACTCGAATTCGAAATACGAATGCGCTCGCAATCACACTCGGGCTCGGGTTCGCTAATTCCAAATTAACGATTTTTCCGTCGCGTCGTAATTAAGTGATTACGCCTAGCGAATTCACTATTCACGTCGCTAACGAATTAATTCTAAATTAATTCGTTTGCCCGAATTAAAATCTAATTTTAATTCCGCGTCAAAATCTAATTTCGTTTAATATATCGAATATATTAATTTACCGATTAATTCCAAATTAATCGTTATCTCTCTCTCGATGATATTTTATCCTAGATAAAATATCTCCGTAATTAATCCTAGATTAATTTTCTCTCTCTTCTATATAATCCCAGATTATTCAAGAGTGCGAGTTGTGCGTCATCGGTGGATTATCGGGAAGCGACCCATGAGATCTCCGGATAAGTTGGCTATAAATACGGTCGTCGGTGTAACCGAATCACGTACGTACCAAGTACTACGTTCTACCGATTTACGAGACAAGGTCGACTCCTAGCAAAGTACCAAGTCTACCCAATTCTCCGGACATATCCTTTTAAGAATATTTAGATCTATATCAAGCGTAGTATACTCACGTATTGTGCATATCGGCCCAGTATCGGATAGTCACGTGTTAGGGCTGGGGCTGGATAAGTGTCTGCCCCGTCTGAAACACATATCGGATGTCTGGTAACTAGTCTCTATAATCGGATATTCATGACCTGGTCATAATACCACGATTGGATGCGCATCACTTAAGAGCACTAATACTACCGTATCCTGCTTGACATCATCTCCACTATGACTGGAGTGATACTTCCGTCTCGACATCACACCCAATACTCTACGACTCTCTGATAAACCCAGAAGTGGTAGACACAGAACCGGTCAAAGCCCCCAACCACCAAATCCAAAGTTTATCGATTATCGTAAGTATTAGCGATGCAAGTCTCAGGTTAAGACTATACACACCTACCTCGATTTCGGCCTCCCATAGACACCTAGTCATAATACCAATGGGATTCCGAAGGGGTCTATCCAGAGCGAAGCTGTTTCCCGTACCATCGGTGAAACACGACCTCCTATCGCACTTGCATAAGTCTCCAACACTTATATATATGAGAACTATGCCGTTGTGCCCTCACAACGCGCACAAGTGCAATACTAGCCTATTCCGCATTATCGATGTCCAGTCTCGATAATACTACGGCTAGGGATATTTAATGATTAATCCTTCATGGACTGATACTGTCTCATATCATCTCAATCCAGGAACTAATCATAGGGACCTCTCTTCATTTATATATCTATGGTGATCTAATCACAAATGACGAGAGTGCAATTTCCTTGTTACATAGTTAATTTGCTACAACAACACAATGATCTGTGCAAATAGTGACGCTATGGGTCATATTATCCAACAATAACACTACAAGAAAAAAGGCTTTTACTGATACTAAATTAGTGTCAGTAAAGGGTTTTACTGACACTATATAAATGTGTCAGTGTTGCCGCAGCCAGAAATCACTGACACTAGTTTCTAGTGTCAGTGATTCTTAGTGTCAGTAAACGTTAATACTGTAGTATCAGAAAATTATTGACACTATGGTATCAGTAATCTCTCACACTATTTTAGTGTCAGTAAATTTGACACTATAACATCAGTATTTAGTGATACTATAGTGTCAGTAAATTTTGTTACTGCAGTATCAGTATATCGCATATATTTGATTTTTAGTGTCAGTAATTATTGTTACTATAGTATCAATATCCGACAATATCTTTTAAAATTTAAAAATCGTATTATTTCACAAATATATTTTTTATTTTTGTAATTAAATTAATCATAAAATATATATATATATCAACTCAATGAAATAAAAAACTAAAAAATTACATTTATATAAAATTCGCAATATAATAGATTAATCGTATTAATCAATTCAACAGTATCACATGATGAATACACAAAAACTCCATAGACAATCTTTAAATTAACATATATATATTTCAAAAACTACTCTTAAAGTCCCACCAAAATGTCATGCCCCCACCAAAATTCATGATACTTGTTGAGAAGCCTGCAACAATCCCCCAACAATATGATATCTGGCACAAAATCTGAAATTATAAACAAATGTTAAGAATTAGATGGACTTCCAAAAAAAATCGATATCTTCATAATAAAAACATTAAATACATCCAAATAAAAATACAAAATATAAATACAAAATATAACCCTAATCTAATTTTTGTCACATAAAGCACTTATTGACAATAACCATACCAACAACCTAAGAGCATGCATATAAAAAACCAAATGACATCCATAATAACAAGTTGTATCTTTCATACCGCTACATAATCACCAAAACAAACAAATCAATAACATACAATAAAAAGCATGGAAACAAAGAGAAACATCTAGGGCACAGGCTAGTATTGCCCAAAATCCTACATTTGAATTCATCAATTTACACACTTTTACAAGCAATCATGTCGGCTTCATTCCTCAGAATATACTCTAACGCATTGTCCAAAAACCTAAGAATATGATATGAGAATATTGCACGTTCAATAATTCATTTTCCAATCAATACCTAGTCTGTCTCTTCTTCTGGAGTGTTATTCCCATTCTGCTCTTCCTGCAAAGGCAGATCTGCTGCAGCATGGGCTACTTCTGCTTGTACAAATAGGCATGCAAAAGTAGAGTCAGCCAGACTAGAATCAGATGGAGACATGGAAAATAGTGATTATATAATATCAAGCTTGCCTTCGAAGAAATTAATAAAAACAAAGACACGTCCATAACTATTTAAAATAAAACAGAACCTACAAGCCCCTTCATGGATCCGCAAAAGAAATTTTGAAGAGCATGAAATCTTCTCTACAAACCACTAATAAATGACTTAATATCCATGTCATGAGATGGTTAGAGAAATACTACGTCAGGCCAGACTAGCAAGGAACGATCAGAACTAACCTTTATCAGCAAATGCGGAATCAAAAATGACCTCAGTAAGATGCTGCTTCAAGAAAACCTGGACCACAATGCAGTTTATTAACGTGTAATTCCAATTACAAAATCAACTGTTAACAAACAACAGTAATCAAAAATAATTTTATAACGATGTTCTAGATAAGTTGCCCAAATACAAATTGTACTGTTACAAGCAACATCATGAATTATAATTCAGGAACGTACCGCAGAAAGAAGTTGCCGTGTCTTCACATCCCAAAAGCGTAAATAGCTATCCAGCCCTAAAACAATTCAAGTTGTTACTCCAGTTGATATAAAAAGAAATAATCTTGGTTCCAAAACTGTGTAACTAAAAGGGATAGTGTAGTTTAAATGTAGAGGACCTTGCAATATACTCACCACATGATGCTATAATTGGAAGTGTGGGATGCCTCGCTATGGATCTGATACTTCCAGAACACTTCCCAATAAAACATCCTAGAATTTTCCTGCAAGGATGACTTCAGTTTAGAACAATTACCGGTACAAAGCATTTTATATCATCGAAAGAAACTTGTTAATCAATGCTAGGTAATACAAGTATTTGAAATACAGAACCAACATTACTAAGTGCAGTATTAAATTCGCCAATCTGAAAACAGCATATCATGAAGATCAAATATCTGTCTATGTTAGAATAAAGAGATAACTGAAATAAGGTAGGAAAGATAAAACCAATACCGGCTTACGTTCTGTTTCATAAGTATGAAGTATTGAAGACGGAGCAATATCTTTAAGTACAGAAGCTATTTTCCAGGCAAGATTATGAGCATCCTGAATGCCAGTATTCATTCCTGCCCCCACACAAAAATTCACACAATTTTTTTACTTTTATACCAGCCAATGTAATTAAGAACCCTTTTTTAAATTATTTTCGCTAATTCCCCATTTCTCATTGTGCAATTAAGAACAATTTTTATTTTATTTTTCGTTAATTCCCATTGGCGGAGTATATGAAGGAGGATCTGGCCCCTTAATTTTGACTTGCACCAAGGAAGCTTTCTATGCTAAACAGTAAACACTGTTTGGAATAGATTCTGAGGATCCACGTAAATAAATTTTAATTTTCTATAGTTTATTCATCAGGTTTATAGTCTGCAGAAATTTAACTACAAACCAAAACCACCAGCAGGAGGGAATCTATGAGCAGCATCGCCAGCAAGTATAATCCGATTGTGACGGCACAGAAACTTCTCAGCAACTTCAGCATGCATCACCCATGGCTTTATGTCGATCACATCTACATCTGAAAGTTCCCGACCAACTAATTTGAATATTACTTCTTGCATATCTACAAGAAGTTGTGTCCTTCAAATAACAGAGGAGAGAATAAACTTATTTGCATAATGAATCTTATAACTACATCTTACAATTTCCCTGTATTCTTGCCCCATATATAGTTAACAAAATTTTTTCATTCACTAATGTTGGTTGTCCTTCATACTTTCTCACACAAAGGGAACTGCGAAGGATGGGAATAAAAGTATTCAGTCTCAAAAATGCATCACCCATGAAAGAAAATCACCTGAGGGCTGAAATCTTCAAGGTTTTGCTGAGGTGGATAAAAAGGCATCTGTCGAATGAGCAATAAGTTACAGATACACTATCACTTTAAAGAAGTACCAAATAACACAATGATATTCCAAACAGTTCCTACAACCTACAATACCTGCAATATAAATTCTCCTTCCTTAAGATCATGAGCTACTATGACTCCAATAGCTTCAGTGTTGAAAATGAAAAATAGCATTCCAGGTCGCTCATTGAGCAGGTAGTCTCCAAGATCTTTGCTCAGAAAATGAACACTGACAACTTTTGCAAGTCTTTTTCACCTTTTAGACCTATCCCTACAAGCTTCCTCACAGTACTTCCCGCACCATCCGTACCAATTAGGAAATTACACTGGATATTTCTCTGTGTATTTCCCTTCCTTGAGAAACGAAGCAGTCACATTTATACATTGATCAGTAGAATTGACAGACACACACTCATGCTCCATTAATATTTCCCTTCCCTGGAGGACGTTGTTGTGATGGCCTTTCCAAACTTCTGATGTACAAATTTTAAAGTTGAGATTTTCCAGCTGCTTAAGCAGTAATCTGTTTAATTTGTACTGTGAGAAGTGTGCAACAGAGACTGGGCTGACAACTTTCTCGAAATCTTGTGAGAAATAACAACACGATAAATTAGTACATACACATTCTTTAGAGAATAAAATCATAGCGCCACCACCCCCCCTCCCCTCCCCGGCCTGCTTCTAAATGCATATTATATTTTACCATATCATATGTTCATTAAATGCAACAAATTTTGTAAAGTAATAAGTGGTCGGATGGTCTAATGATGCCAAGAGATCCTTCATACCTTGAGTTTGCATGTGGTCCACTGACCCAAGAATTGAACCCGTTAGTGATGTACAATATATGAACTTTCTCGAACTTTCTCCATAATCTACTGGCGGTTGTGACCTTTCAATCTCCTCTGCTAAGCCATCCAACTTGCGAAACACCTATCAACAAATGCACCTCAATGAAGTCCAAAATCTTTAAAACAAACCAATGCAATATCTTGCATAGAAGAAAATCAACCTCCATAGACCGATTATTGACAAAATGAGCCTGTGGGTGCATAGAAAATGCGTTGTTTTTCTCTAAAACCGAGCATTTTATCCCTACAAAATATCATTAATCACAATAAAAAAAATACAAACACTAGCTCCAACTTTCCCTTTTACCTTTACCAAATCGTATCCACTCGTATGAGAAAGATTTAAAGAAGTAACCGAACAATAACAAAATGAATCACGTCATCTCAAAATAATTGGGGGTAGGGAATGAAGAGCATTGCAAAATAACATTCTCACAGACCACAGCTCAAACACTTGCCGTCAAATTTTCAGAGAGATGGTGAAGGTCTGGTCGACTGCAACTGCGAGAGGCGGCTGGAGTGGAGAGAGTTTAGGTTTAAACTTTAAATTAGTTTGAGAGAAAAGAAGAGAGGCTAGGTTTAGTCTTTAGATTTTTTAGTTTTTTACTTTTTAATTTTTAAGTTAAACTTAAATTACTAATATATCCTTATACACTAATAAATATTTGAAAATTTTAAGGGTAAATTTGTAATAAGGTATCATTAATTTACTGAGACTAAATTTACTGATACTCTAGTGTCAGTAATATATGCGAAAAACGTCACTTCCGCGAGGTGTTGGTTCGACTCCAGACAACTACGCGTTTTTTTTTTTTTTATTTCTTACTGATACTATTTAATAGTAGTAATTACTGACACTAAAATCGCTGATACCATAGTGTCAGTAATTATTGATATTTAAGTGAAAAACACGGAAATAGGCCCATTTACACGTCGTTTCTGACACTTTTAGCCTAGTGTCACTAACCTTAGTGTCAGTAAAGGCCTTTTTTCTTGTAGTGTTACTTTTGGTTCCCCCGTAACCGAATAAATTCACTATTGAGGGAGGATTGCCTCGGGGGTGATATTCTCATATTGCCCTTAGACCAAAATCAGCCGTCAACAGGGATTTCGTTCCGCCGAGGGGGCCATCGTAGTTTCTCTCAGCTTGGGGTCGGGCTACATCCCACCGAGTCAACTCTTTTGGACTGTGGATGTAATATCCCCCCAAAGCCAAGTGTTTCTCTCAGCTCGGGGTCGGATTACGTCCCACCGAGTCTGTCTGATTGGACTGGGGACGCAACATTCCCCCAGGGCCAAGTGTCTCTACTAGCTCGGAGTCAGGTTGCGTTTCACCACGTTACCTAATTCCCCGGCTCGGGTTGTCACCCCATGGCCGGGCCTCGAGTGATCGTTTGCAAGAGATTATTCGGAGTAAGATTATGAAAGAGAAAAAGTGGAATAGAAACACATAAAATACATACAAAAATGATTATGAAAAAGTTATTACAAAAAAAAAGAATAAAAGAATAAGAAAGAATAAAAAGGTAGAAAATGTTTAAAGTATACACAGGGCCCCGTTCGGGTTACCCTCATCAATCAGCCCGCGCAAGGGCAATTAATTCTTTCTCAACAAACCCGGATGACAGATGGTTTGGCTCAGCTTCGGAAGGAAGGACGACAGCTTCCACGTCGATGACCTAGGAAGCCCCGGTAACCATAGCTTCGGGAACAGGAGCAGGAACCTCAGGTCGAACCTCTTCAGGAGTAGGAACCTCATGTCGGTCCTCGACAGGAGCAGAGAGTATCGGGGCAATCGAGATCGGATCAGGATCTATTACTTCCTCGGGAGAATGGGGAAGCCATTTCTGAAACTCCTCATGTGACATTTCCCCTTTGCAAAAGCGAATGGCTGCATCGATGGGCCCCATATCCAGGTCGGGCAATACCACTGGGATAATTTCGGCGCAGTCCCCCACCCCCTCGAGTCTAATTGCATCCCTCTCAGCCTCCAACTCCGCCATTTCTTTCTTAAGCTCGTCGCGGACCCGTGCCAACTCTCCATCCTTTGCCCTCAATTTGGACTCGACACTACACACCTACACCTTCAAAATCCGGTTGTCAACCTGGGCAGCCTCCAAATCCCTCTTGCCAGTTGTTGGAATGTATGCCATAGAGCTACATGTGATGTAAACGGTTTCATTTATTTTGAAAATAAATGATGCATTATTCATTCATCAAATTATTTGTTTAATTTTCGCATATTATATATCTTCTTAAATACCCTAGATTACTTATGTACCTTCAGACTTAGTGTATGAGTGTCATATATAAGAGGATTTAAGTCTGAAGTTAGTAATCTTAAATAGTTCATAGATAGCAAACAAAGCGAGTACTTTGTTTGCGGTTTATCTATAGCTGCGGTCCATTCTATATTTGTATGGCGATCTTTATCCGGATCATCCATGTAGAGACATGAGAATGGAGGCACATTGTATGATGTGATCATATAGGACTGGACCCAGATAGAAATGATATTCTTATAATATCCATTTAACAAAGAAAGTCATTTCAATCTACTTGATGATCATATATGGATTGATCTTAATCCTAAGTGTACTACGAACTCTTGTATGGCAGGCTGTGTCCTTTGATTTGCAAATGTGAGGTTGGTGTAGAAGTCCCGACCAATAGCTACGTACTTTGGAGGCACAGTTTGTTTTATAGCTGGGAACGTTTTACATAGACATGGAGTTCACTCCTTCTTGCGAGAAGTAGATGAGTATCTTTCTTAAGGGTTGATTCGGTACTTGAACAATTTGAGCGCTTAACTCTTTCTAATACGAATAGAAAAATTAATACTCATAATAGTTATGAATAAATCGTTCATTAGAGAATCAATGATACTTAAGGTAAAAATAATTAAAGGGGTATAACAGACATTATAACCAGGCTCTAATTACGAGATACTCGTGATGGGTCAATTCATATGTAATGACTATATCGGTGGACACCGACTTGGTTCGGCTTAATATTCCATCTGCGGCAACGAGAGTGCAACTTCGGGTTTTTAGTGGAATAACCCGAAGTTAATAATTGGAATATTAATTAAGAGCTTAATTTATTTCGAGATTATTGGAGCTCGGAATCGTAGGTCCATTTGATCCCCGTGCTAGCTCAATATACTATAGCGGAGTTAATATAATTGCATAGTCCGATTATGTACTCACAAAATGATGAATATTATTAATATGATTAATAATATTTATTATGTCACACTTGAAACTTTATATTAAAAGTTAATATATAGTTGTATTAAATATATGATATTTAAATACATGTTATTTAATTATATTAGATATAATTAAATAGAAGGTAAGTAAGTAAGTAATTTCTAAATTTATGGGTTTTGGAAACCATTGGTATTACTTTGGTAGTTAATTCATTTAAATGTATATTTACTATTCATATTTGTAACATATATTTGCTCAAATGTAAGAAAATAAGTTGTTACAAAATTAAATGAAAAATTGACTACTATATCTTGCCTTGGCCGAAAATACAAGGCTTGAATAGGAAGAGCATTAGTTTATTTTGGAAACAAAATAATTATTTGCATTATTATTGAAAGTTATGACTTTCAATATGGTTAATTGCCTATTCAATTTTATAAAATCTTTTTAATAATGGTAATTAATAATTGATGTTATAAAAAAAAATTGAAAAACCTAGCCTTGGCCGATTTTTGGGTTTAATGGGAGGGGAGTGGTCTTTTGTTTTATGAAAATAATTGACCTAAATATAAAAATATATATATATATATATAATTTTCTTTGGCCTCTCTCCCATTTTGAAAAACTCTAGGCAACTTATTCTCCTTCATTATTCTCTCAAAAGTTGAGAAACTCCATTGAAGAACAAGAAGAATAAAACAAAATAGAATCAAGTGTGTTTGAAATCTCTAAATCGTTTAGGGATGCGTTTTGTGAGTGTAGCCCACACTAATTTCCGTAGGTAACGAAATATAGCTCGGAAGACTTGGTGGTGACGAAAAAAATCATTATTCTCTTCTTCTATATCTCACGGCATTGGGACAATTTCACTGCCCATTGCCGTGAATCACTTGCTTGTTTTGGGGCTCGATTTGTTTCGTTTTAATTCGGGATTTTGGGAAACACTTTGGGGATATTTTTGGGCTGAGTTGGGACTGTTATTTTGTGAAAAAATCAGACCTATATAGCCCTTGCAGTTCACGCAAATCAGGGTTGTTTATGTGTAGTTCGGTTGTGTAACGGGTCCAAAACAGTCCAATAATTCACTGCAGTTGGGGGCTATTCGGGGACTGTTTCATGGGAATTCCGGGGCTGAAATCTTGTCCAAAACAGAAGTAAAATTTCAGTACACCCACTGGTTACATTCGGCCAAAGGAAGGGCAAAGCAGAAAAAATTTTCAAGTTCGATCTGTGACCCTAATCGCTTCCGCTGCGCGAGTAAAGCATTTCCTACAATTGGCATCAAGAGCGAGGTTGAAAAGTTTTTACCCTTCATTTTTTCATTTAAAGTTTCTGTTTTTAATATATTTATATGAGTTATAAATATGATATGCATGTTTAGATGAGTGGGCACATTGTGATAATCATATGATGAATGTTTTTATTATTTCATGTGATGAATGGATTTTACATTGGTCGTAAATTTTTCCGGCTCTTATTTTTGTAGTTGGTTTTGTTTTTTTGGGTTGTAAGACCATAAGGTCATTGTTTACATTTATTGTAATTTTATTTTTCCATGTAAAATTTCAATTTTTGTAATATGGAGCACTGAAGACGCAAAAGGAGCCAACATCACTTTGGAGCGGGATTTGAAGACCAAGGAATGCCTTGGTATATCTTATGTACTAATTAGATTAGTATATGAAAAATAAGAGCCCGATCAATGCAAAATATTTTTATGTTATATGTATGTTTATTTCGAATTGTTTAAATAACATGTCATATAGTTTAGGGTGCCCACTCATATATTTTACTTGCCATAACATGTCATAGATGCATTATTTATATAGACATAAATTATGATTTTATGCAATTTAAATGTTTAAATTAGAATATGATATGCTTGAAAATCAATTAATTAGATTAATTGGATTTATGGTTTAAAATTTGAATTCTAATATATGGGCTTAATTGGTGCATAATAAATTCCATTGGTATATAGGATGGAAACCCGGACGTAAATTGCATAGCCGATTCCGAATGGACGGAAATATGATCTGCACTCGGGATACAATTCCACGTACAATTGGATTTTATGACGCCCTAAGATTTATTAAAATATTTAATTAAAATTTTGACCATTTAGAATTCATGATTTTAGACCTTTAAGTCGTAGTTTTTAAGAGTTAAAATATTGTAGCTCACTTATACAACTCTAATTAAATTAGTTTAATAGAGTAAAACTGTTAGTAGAGACTAATGAGACATTAGTGACACAATTTTAATAGTTAAAATTGATTAGCTCACTTATGACAAACTAGTGTAAATAAATTATGCTTTAGTCGCCATAAATTTATCCACACTAGTTGGGATAAAATATTAGATATTTTAGATAGAAACCTTTAGTTTTAAATAGTGAGTGGGAGAGGGATATACGACAGTATATCCCGCGATCTCCGTTGTTAGTCCAAACACGTGAGATTCAAAAGGCGCCTCGAGACAGCTTTATTTTCGTCCCCTACGGATGTTGTCCATTTTGGGTCAATATCAGGCTTGGGTTCCGAAAGGATAGGGATTCTAGATGCATCTTGTGAACTGACCTACCATACGGTGGCACTTCACTCGTTAAGTCAAAGAATCCCGAAAAGGCGGGTTACACACACAAAGGAATAATTAACTATTAATGAAATTTCTTGATCAAATAAAACGGTAGTTGTTTAATATAGGAATAAGAGTTATTCCCGCATATATTAAATTGACTAAGATTGTCTCGATCTATCATACGAGTACTTGACCTACCCTACGGCGGCACTTACTTGTGGGATGATAGATTTCCGTGGCATAGTAATTCTCTTAGGTTTCTAATTCATTATTCATGGTTCATGCATCATGTTTAATTTTATGCCAAAATTATTTGATGATTTTAATATGTGATGAATAAATGTTTAAATGCACGTTTATTTTATTTTTCAGTCATGGTTTCTCCAATTATATCATACTCTCAAATGATAAATTAACGGGAGAAAACTATGTTAAGTGGAAAAGTAACATGAACGCTATCCTGGTCTGTGAAGACCTGAAGTTTGTCCTGACGGAGGAACGTCCTCCCGAACCGGCCAGAAATACTGGTCAAACTGTGCGTGATACCTACCAGAAATGGGTCGCAGCAAATGAGAAAGCCTGCTGCTACTTGCTAGCAGGGATGTATGAGGTTCTTGCTGCAAAGCATGAACCTATGGCTCTAGCATCTCAGATGATGGAGTCATTGTAGGGCATGTTTGGGCAGCCTTCGGAGCGTCAACGCCATGAGGCCATGGTCTCAGCGATGACTGCTAGGATGAAGGATGGGACATCAGTCCGAGAGCACCTCTTAAGGATGATGACTTATCTCAATACTGCTGAAACCCATGGAGCTCGTATTGACGAGTGTAGCCAGGTGACCATGATTATGGAAACTCTTCTGAAGAGTTTCGTACAGTTTAAAAGCAACTATGTTATGAACAAGTTGTTTTTTACTTTGACCCAACTGCTTAATGAGCTCACCCATTACGAGTCCATGCTTGTGGATCCTCGTAAGTCCAGTGCAGAGGTAAATGTTGCCGAGTCTTCTAAATCTGTAAAGAAAAAGAAGAAAAGGCTAAGGGAAAGCCCATGAAGAAAAAGAACAAGAAATGCTCCAAGGATACCAAGCCCAAGGGAAAATGTTTCCACTGCGACAAGAATGGGCATTGGAAAAGGAACTGTCCTGAATACCTTGCTGAGCTGAAGGAGAAAAAGAAAACAGGTAAATATGATTTACTCGTTATTGAATCTTTATTAGTGGAGGATGATAAATCCGCTTGGATTGTTGATTCTGGAGCCACTAACCATGTTTGTTCTGCTTTGTAGCTATTTGATTCATGGAGGGACCTTGCTGAAGGTGACTACACCATGAGGGTCGGGACAGGGGATGCCATTTCAGCAAGAGCAGTGCGAGTTTCCAGTTTAAATTTTATCAATAATAGTTATTTAAATTTGAAAAATGTGTTATTCATTCCTGGTTTTCGCAGGAATTTGATTTCTGTCTCTAAACTTTTGGATGATGGTTATTCAGTTTCTTTTAATAGTAATTTGGTTATTATTGGTAGAAATGGATTAACTATATTCATAGGAAACTTAGAAAATAAATTGTATGTGTTAAGACTATTAACACATAGGTCACTACTCAACGTTGAAATGTTTAAGGTTGAGAAACCTAAAACTAAACGGCCAAAGATTTCTCATGATGATACATATCTATGGCATCTTAGACTTGGTCGCATCAACCTTGACCGAATAAATAGATTGATAAAGAACGGAGCCTTAAACCAATTAAAGCTCCGGACTCTACCAGTTTGTGAATCCTGTTTAGAAGGTAAAATGACCAAGATATGTTTTACTAGAAAAGGTATAAGAGCAAATTTACCACTTGAGCTAATACATTCGGACATTTTTGGACCAATGAATGTAAAAGCCCGAGGTGGTTATGAATACTTTGTCACATTCAATAACGATTATTCAAGATATGGGTATGTATATCTAATGCATCATAAATCAGATACCTTTGAAAAGTTCAAAGAGTATCGTGGTGAGGTTGAGAACCAATTAGGAAAGACAATCAAAACTCTGCGATCAGATCGTGGAGGGGAATACTCGACAGTGACTTCGAGGAATTCTTAGTTAAACATGAGATAGTATCCCAGCTCACAACACCTGGAACACCACGATAAAATGGTGTTTCAGAAAGGAGAAATCGAACCCTACTAGACATGATGAGATTTATGTTTAGTTATAGCTCACTACCTAGTTCATTCTTGGGATATGCATTGCAAACTGTAATGCATATCCTTAATGTAGTTCCATCTAAGTCTGTTCCTGTGACTCCCTTAGAGTTGTGGAATGGTCGTAAAACTAGTTTATGACATTTCCGCATATGGGGGTGTCCAGTACATGTGCTGAAGAATAAGACTACAAAGTTGGAACCACGTTCAAAGGTGTGCCTATTTGTAGGCTATCCTAAGGAGACTATGGGCGGATTCTTCTACAGTCCTGACAATAACAAAGTGTTTGTATCGACAAATGCTACGTTTTTAGAGGAGGACTATATGAGGGAGTTCAAGCCTCGTAGTAAGATATTACTAGAGGAGTTACTTACTAGTTCGACCAGCACGCCATCGTCAACGAAAGTTGACAGATACATAGCACCTTCAACATCTAATAGTTAGATGTTACCTAGTCAGGATGATCTACCGCCTAGACGTAGTGGGAGGGTTGTACGACAACCTGATTGCTACCTAGGGGTTGGAGAGGCACAAGTTGTCGCCTCCAGCGATGGCATAGACGATCCATTGACCTACAATAGTGTAATGGATGATTCTAACAAAGAGGAATGACTCAAAGCCATGAACCTAGAGATGGAGTCCATGTACTCCAACTCGGTCTGGGAACTTGTAGACCAACCTGATGAGGTGAAACCTATAGGTTGCAAGTGGATTTACAAGAGGAAGAGGGGATCAGATGGGAAGGTACAAACCTTCAAGGCTAGACTAGTGGCCAAAGGTTATACCCAGAAAGATGGAGTTGACTATGAGGAAACTTTCTCGCTAGTAGCTATGCTAAAATCCATCCGCACTCTTCTATCCATTGCCGCATATTATGACTATGAGATTTGTCAAATGGATGTCAAGACTGCATTTTTGAATGGCAATCTTGATGAAAGTATCTATATGATACAACCAGAATGGTTCATTGCCCAAGGTCAGGAGCAAAAGGTTTGCAAACTGTAAAGGTCCATTTATGGACTCAAGCAGACATCTCGATCTTGGAATATAAGATTTGATATAACAATCAAGTCTTATAATTTTGAGCAGAATGTTGATGAGCCTTGTGTATACAAGCGCGTCATTTATGGGAATGTAGTTTTTCTTGTTTTATACGTTGCTGATATTTTACTCATTGGGAATGATGTAAAAATATTATCAGATGTGAAAACCTGGCTAGCTAACCAATTCCAAATGAAAGATTTGGGAGAGGCCAGTTATGTTCTTGGGATTCAGATACTTCGGGATCGCAAGAAACGACTGTTAGCTATGTCTCAAGCATCCTATATCGACAAGATCCTTGTGCGATTTGGGATGCAGAATTCCAAGAAAGGTAACCTGCCTTATCGCCATGGAATTCATTTGTATAAGGAACAGTCTCCTAAGACACCTCAAGATGTTGAGGAAATGAGACATATCTCATACGTCTCAGCGGTTGGCAGCCTCATGTATGCCATGTTATGAACGAGGCCAGACATATATTTTACAGTGGGAGTAGTCAGTAGGTTTCAGTCAAACCCAGGATTGGATCACTGGGTGGCTGTAAAACACATTCTCAAGTATCTTAAGAGAACGAGAGATTATATGCTAGTGTATTCCAGTGAGGTTATGATCCTAAGAGGATATACAGACTCTGATTTCCAGACAGATGTCGATTCTAGGAAATCTACATCTGGATCAGTGTTCACCCTAGGTGGTGGGGCTATTGTATGGCGGAGCATAAATCAATCTTGCATTGTTGACTCCAACATGGAGGCTGAATATGTAGTAGCTTGTGAAGCAGCTAAGGAAGCAGTCTGGCTCCGTAAATTCTTGGGAGATCTGGAAGTTGTTCCAGATATGGATAGACCACTCACACTCTATTGCGATAATAGTGGTGCGGTGGCAAACTCCAAAGAATCAAGAAGCC
Source organism: Zanthoxylum bungeanum (assembly GCA_019454045.1). NCBI lineage: Eukaryota > Viridiplantae > Streptophyta > Magnoliopsida > Sapindales > Rutaceae > Zanthoxylum > Zanthoxylum bungeanum. The sequence continues at coordinate 9,465 of SKCR01005160.1, read as the reverse complement.
ACAAGAGGGGAAAGCATATAGAGAGGAAATATCATCTCATCAAGGAGATAGTGCAAAGAGGAGACATTACAGTCACAAAGATTGCATCCGTAGAGAACCTTGCTGATCCGTTTACAAAGACCTTATCGGCTAAAGTTTTTGAAGGTCACCTAGATGGTCTAGGATTACGTGACATGTCCCATTTGCTCTAGTGCAAGTGGGAGATTGTTGGAATGTATGCCCTATAGCTACATGTGATGTAAACGGTTTCATTTGTTTTGAAATAAAATGATGCATTATTCATTCATCAAATTGTTTGTTTAATTTTCGCATATTATATATCTTCTTAAATACCCTAGATTACTTATATACCTTCAGACTTAGTGTATGAGTGTCATATACAAGAGGATTTAAGTCTGAAGTTAGTATTCTTAAATAGTTCATAGAGAGCAAACAAAGGGGGTACTTTGTTTGTGATTTATTTATAGCTGCGGTCCATTCTATATTTGTATGGCAATCTTTATCCGGATCGTCCAAGTAGAGACATGAGAATGGAGGCACCTTGTATGATGCGATCATATAGGACTGGACCCAGATAGAAATGACATTCTTATAATATCCGTTTAACAAAGAAAGTCATTTCAATCTACTTGATGATCATATATGGATTGATCTTAATCCTTAGTGGACTACGAAATCCTGCATGGCAGGCTGTGTCCTTTGATTTGCAAATGTGAGGTTGGTGTAGCAGTCCCGACCAATAGCTACGTACTTTGGGGGCACAGTTTTTTTTATAGTTGGGAACGTTTTATATAGACATGCAGTTCACTCCTTCTTGCTAGAAGTAGATGAGTATTTTTCTTAAGGGTTGATTCGGTACTTGAACGATTTGAGCGCTCAACTCTTCTATAATCGTTTATTAGAGAATCAATGGTACTTAAGGTAAAAATAATTAGAGTGGTATAACGGACATTATGCCTCGGCTCTAATTACGAGATACTCGTGAAGGGTCAATTCATATGTAATGACTATATCGGTGGACACCGACTTGGTTCGGCTTAATATTCCATCTGCGGCAACTAGAGTGCAACTTCGGGGTTTTTAGTGGAATAACCTGAAGTTAATAATTCATAATATTTAATTAAGAGCTTAATTAATATTTCGAGATTATTGGAGCTCGGAACCGTAGGTCCATTTGGTCACCGTGCTAGCTCAATATACTATAGCGGAGTTAATACAATTGCATAGTCCGATTATATACTCACAAAAGGATGAATATTATTAATATGATTAATAATATTTATTATGTCACACTTGAAACTTTATATTAAAAGTTAATATATAGTTGTATTAAATATATGATATTTAAATACATTTTATTTAATTATATTTAATTATATTAGATATAATTAAATAGAAGGTTAAGTAAGTAATTTCCAAATTTATGGGTTTTGGAAATCCTTGGTATTATTTTGGTAGTTAATTCATTTAAATGGATATTTACTATTCATATTTGTAACATATATTTGCTTAAATGTAAGAAAATAAGTTGTTACAAAATTAAATGAAAATTTGACAACTATATCTTGCCTTGGCCAGAAATACAAGGCTTGAATAGAAAGAGGATTAGTTTATTTTGCAAACAAAATAATCATTTGCATTATTATTGAAAGTTATGACTTTCAATATGGTTAATTGCCTATTCAATTTTATAAAATTTTTTAATAATGGTAATTAATAATTGATGTTACAAAAAAAAAAAAATTGAAAAACCTAGCCTTCGCCGATTTTTGGGTTTAATGGGGAGGGGAGTGGTATTTTGTTTTGTGAAAATAACTGACCTAAATATAAAAAGAAAAAATATAATTTTCTTTGGCCTCTCTCCCATTCTGAAAAATCCTAGGCAACTTCTTCTTCTTCATTATTCTTTTAAAAGTTGAGAAACTCCATTGAAGAAAAAAAAGAAGAAAACAAAATAAAATCAAGTGTGTTTGAAATCTATAAATCGTTTAGGGATTCGTTTTATGAGTGTAGCCCACACTACTTTCCGTAGGTAACGAGATATAGCTCGGAAGACTTGGTGGTGACAAACAAAATCATTATTCTCTTCTTCTACATCTCACGGCATTGGGACAATTTCACTGCCCATTGCCGTGAATCACTTGCTTGTTTCTGGGCTCAATTTATTTCGTTTTAATTCAGAATTTTGGGAAACACTTTGAGGATATTTTTAGGCTGAGTTGGGACTGTTATTTTGTGAAAAAAATCATACCTATATAACTCTTGAAGTTCACATAAATCAGCGGGTGTTTTGTGTGTCGTTCGGTTGTGTAACGGGTACAAAACAGTCCAATAATTCATTACAGTTCGGGGGCTGTTCGGGACTGTTTCGGGGGCATTCCGGGGCTGAAATCTTGTCCAAAATAGAAGTAAAATTTTCAGTACACCTACTGGTTACATTCGACCAAAGGAAGGGTACAGTAGAAAAAAATTTCAAGTTCGATCCGTGAGCCTAATCGCTTCCGCTGCTCGAGAAAAGCGTTTCTACCGCAGTTTCCAAATCTTTCTTGGTAGCCTCGGCATTTTTTTCTCTCCAGAGAGGCGGCGGCCCTAAGAGCTTTATTTGTTGTGTGGGCTTCGACTGCACCCAACTCCATATTCTTTAAGCTTCGTCTTTGTTAGCCAGCTCGGCTTCCATTTCGGTTAGACGGTTTTGAAGCCTATGGGCTTGGCCACCCTCAGATAAAAGGCTCAAGAGAAGATCCTTGTTCTTGGCCGCTAGATGTGTCGCCTGCCAAGTGAAAATAGGAATTCAACAATCAGGTTAAGTAAAAAACTCAGAACGTGAATATATAAAAGAAAATGAGGGTGATTGCCTTGGCCATTTGAGAGCACAACTCGGTAACCACGTCCTCAGGAGAAAGATCTTCATATCTCGAAATCTTTTCTGAGGATACCGCCTCGGCCAGTTCGTTAAAGGCCGGCACTAGGTAAGAAGTAGCCTCCCTAATATCCGGGCCAAGGTCGTCTACGCCAAGGATCACGGCACCCTTCCGTTTTTTGGAAGGGCCATCAAGCGTCTTCCTTTCTTTCCGAGCTAGCTGTTTTTTGCTCAGAGTTTGTTCTTCTTCTATCTCCCGGACCAGCTCGGTTTCCTCCACCTCAATCAGACGTCTCATTTTCTTAGTAGACCTTGTAGGGCTGGGGGGTCGGGCATGGATTGTTGGCAACGCCCGAGAAGGCGGAGACAAGCTTCGAACAGCTGACGGAGATGCCTCTTCAGACACCTTTGTAGGCTCGGCAGTTGCTGGCCGTTTCCGAGATGACTCGGCCCCAACATGACCGGTTTTCTTTGCTACACCGGTCAAATGCTCCAGATATTTCGGCCTTCTCGACATCCCTGTAAATGAACGCAAAAGAGGTGGTCAGTCCGTAATCTGAACAAATTCAAGACAGCATCACACCAAGCAAAATGGGACAGGTTAGAAGGTTAGTAAGGTCTACCTATCCGCCCTTGGACCTTCGGAGGAATGATCCGAATGAGGCCCGATTCGACAAAAGCCTCATCATTAACCAGCTCATTCCAATGACCGGTATATCGCCGAGCGCAGCGCACCCGCCCTAGACCTGATGAGAGACCTTGGGAGCGTCCCTCTAACAAGCTGGGAAGAGGCAAATGAGTTATAAACCTTTCATAAAAATGAGAGAGAGCAAGGAAACCAAGGGTTAGATTCCTAACCTCCCGCTCTAAAAGTATCCGGGACTGAGATCTCCTTTTCATAGGATCTCAAGACCCGCCCCCAATCTCCTGTTGCCCAGAACCACAGATCCTTAAAGTTTTTGTTGGAGTCGGGAAGTTTACCGACGACGTTTGGAGAGGTCCGCGTAAGTAGAGAGGTAGTACCAACCATGATGCGTCATTGGGTTGGCCTTCAATCGATATAACATTTTCACCTCTTTAAGAGAAGGTTCGCTGAATCCCCCCGACGCCAAATCACATACAGACCGGCCAGGATCCTCCAACTATTCAAACTCAGTTGACAATGGGAATTCTCCATCTCGGCCAACATCCAGGCGAAATAACGCTGAAATGGCAGCCGGAGTCCGCACTCAAAGAAAGCTGGGAGTAAAGCCACCGAACCCTCATCAGGGCGACTAACACGATCCAGCGGCCCAGGGACCTCCAGGGCGATGTCAATTGGAATATCGTATCACTGTCGGAGCAGCTCCAGGCCGTCTTCAGTTATATTGGAGGGTCGATCCATATCTAAACCCGAATAGCTAAATTCACGGGGCTCTGGGTCCTTTCGCGGAATCCGGAGATGGTAAGTATCTTCTTCGACTTCAAAAGGGGTGGGGGTAGTATCGAGGTCCTCTATGCTTGGTGCCCCCGAGCCCAAGGAGAGCTCTATGGCAGGGGCAGTTGAAGGTTCAGCAGGGATTGCCGAGGAAGATTCATTGACAGACATCCCTGACATCCGGGAAATAAGAAAGAAGGGGGAGGTCAGTCTATAGCCAAAATCTAAAACCACCAGGGATTCCACAGTTATCCTTAGACTACGGGAAAACTAAGCCTATGGGTTTTAAACGCCCTAGAAATATCCATTGAAACATAAATCTCTCCCTAAAACAACATCATCCAAAAGCACGGAACCCGAAACAAACACGCAACACACAAAAAGAGAGAGAGAAAGCAAACAACAAACGAAGAGGCCGCTCAAGAGACTTACTTGATTTTTTCTTCTGAAGACTGAAGAGAAATGAGTTGAAAAGCTTCGGTTGCACTAAATCGAACGTTGCACAGTTGGAGAGAAGATGAGTGCTTGCAGTTGGTGAAATTTTGCCAAACAGATACAAAGGAGGTCGATTCGTCTTCTTTTAGTCACAACAGAGCATTCGTGACCGTCAGATCATGAAAGGGTCTTGGATGTGCGCCATGTGTCAGTTTCGGAAGCAATTTTACGAGATTGAATGAACGCTTAAGATTAGAAGTACATTTTGTGGGGGTCAGTAAGCACCATGAACGGTCAAAATTGTCTACCCTTTTGGCGGGAAGCCGGTTGATGATTGATAGATGGTCAAACTCAGAAGCAACCCTAGAAATGATTTAATGGGCATTTAACGGATGTGACGTGCGCGTCTCGAGAAAAAATCTCCAAATGGGCGGTGAAAGGATTTTGGCAGGAGAAAAGAATCCGACCGAGCATCTTGAATGAACCGAGGATATTATGGCAACACGCCAATAAACTTCTCTTCGCAAAAGGTCAGTCGTCACTCCATTAGGAGGACTATTCTTTTTATAGTTCCCGGTACCAACTCGTATACTCGTTGGAAACGAGAACTAGGGGCCATATATTGGCGGTATTTTCGAGTCCCTGATGTTTAAACATAACGGCAGGGGTAAAAAGGTAATTTCGTTCTTGACCGAGAACATTAATGCCGACCCTACCACTAAGAGCCAAACAGTAAGTGGCCGATCACATTATGATCGGTAACCGAGCACTTGAGATCATATAACCTGGCAATTATCAGATCGACAACAGCATTCTCAGTTCAACGGACCATTATGACCGACCTCACGAATACTGAGCATATGGCGAGACATGCTCCAGAAGATAAGATACCCTATTCTTACGGATAAGATGATAAGTTATCATACTTTTATGTGGTAAACTGATAAGTTAGTGTCCCAGTAGGATAAATGGAATGAAAGTAGTTTCTGACTATGGATCCTAATAGCAATAGGAAATTGTTTCAACTAGGAATCCTTGTAAGAGAAGTAATCTGATTTCTTCACTATTATAAATAGAAGGGAAGAGTAGGCGAAAGGGCATCAGAATCATTATTGTAAACTTGTAAAAACCACAAGATTATCAGAGAAGAATATCTCAGTAATAAAGAAGATCGTTCGATTTGTGTCCGTGGACGTAGGTTGGATCAAATCCGCCGAACCACGTTAAATCTCTTTGTCGATTGGCGTATTTATCTGTCTTTTTGCTAAGTTTGCTTTTGGTTCCCCCGTAACCGAACAAATTCACTATTGAGGGAGGATTGTCTCGGGGTGATATTCCCATATTGCCCTGAGACCAAAATCAGCTGTCAACAAGTATGGATGATAACGAGTGGGATATGTTGATACATAAAAGTGGTAACGAACTGAGTCGAGCTCGATCAAGCTTGAGATAGGTCGATTTTTTTTTTCAAATTTTACGAAATTTGATTGAGTCGGGTCAGCAGGTCGATAAACTCGAAATTGAAATTTGAGTATGCAAACCCGAACAGGTCGGGTCAACAGAAAAAAAAGAATTTTTTTTTATGTATTAATTATTTTGAGGCAGAAATTCTAATTATTTTATTTCCCAAAACTTATCATACATATAAAAATCAAGAAAAAAAGTAATAAAAAATAACTGAAATAATAGTAAAAATTTTAAAAACTAATAAAATTTTATTTTTTGGATAGGGCCAGGTTGCGTCGTCAAACCCGTGAATGACCTGCAAAATCGAATCGGATCAACTTAAAATTACATTATATATTTTTTTTAAAATTCAATCAATTCATATTGGATTGAATCACGTTAGGTCGGATCGTGATTTAACCCGACCCTATAAACACTTGTATAAAAAGTAGGACATGTCAAATTTTAAATTTTATTTTGTTTTAGCCGTTTAGTTGGGTGGCCGTTGAACAACTGGACAAATGTGGAGGCGTCAGGAGTCACACAAACCACATGTGCAAGTCACGTGGCGAAAAGCAATAAATAGTGGAGAATCGTCCTCGCGTTAAAGATCACAAAACGGGCGACAGAGGTACCGTTTTGTCCTTGAACGCGCAGCAACGGAGGTTCTGAGGCACCGCAAATCCTCGGTGTCTCCGCCTCTCATTTCTCTGTATAGAACTACGATACGGAGCTCTGCAAGTCCTCCTACGGTGTCGTTTTGCTCTGCTGATCACAATGTCGGTGATTTCGAACTTCGCCGTGTCTCCGCGGAGCCAAAGCGCCGTTAATTTTGCCGATAGGAAGTTAAAATGTGAGTCCATTTTCGGTGTTAATTTGAGGATCTCAGGACATTACAAGGTAATTTCATTAATTATATTCACTTTTTGCATGCCTAATTTGATTACAAATGATTTTTAGAAATTAATGGCAACATACAAAATTTAATTTTGTACTTTTAGTTTAAGAAGCTAAGCAATTGTGTTCAGTGGAGCCATAAATTTTCGTTTAGAAGGGAACTTCAAAACAGTAGTTATAGATACTCCTGCAAATTAGTATATGCTAGAAACCATATTTGAACCAGCTAACTTCCATAGGAGCAATGATATAGCATCTGAATGATTCAAAGTAGGGGATTCTTACTCAGGTTATTTATTAATTTGTACGAGTATGCCCCACAGCTTGTGATGGAGGAAAAATTGCTTGGTTTTTAGGTTATTACTGCAAAAACTCTGGGAATGAGTTATTATAGGAGTATATGAATTTATGCATTATTGTAATGTTGTTGGGTTGTGAAAGTTTTGTCCGTCAAATATTTTTGAGAAAGAAGCAAGTACAAGTTGATTAATTGTATCATGGTTAGTTTCCGATTTGGAAGCAAATAAGAATAAGCAACTCTAAGATATGATTACATTTGAAATAAGAGGAACATTGATTTCAACAGAAGTATCAAAATGATAGGACATTTTTAAAGAAAATCTAATATTTTTCACTTGTATAAGAATTTTCAATTCCAGAAGGGGAATTTGCGCATTCTGGGTGTGTCCTGTAATAGCACCAGACTGTTTCTCATAACTGGATGGATTTTAATTTATTCTTCCAATTGTATGAATAGTGGAAACATTTTGTTCATGTATTGGTAAAATTGTTATGTTTTGTTTTCTCCTTGTAGAATGATGCATTCCGTGCCTCTCTCTTAGCTCTTGGTCAATCAAGAAATGTTGTTAAACGTACAAATGTGCGCATGGCATTAGTAGACGAGAGGCTTGCTCATGGCAAAGATGTGGCTGGGCCTTCTAGAGTATTGGTAATAAATCTTCTCACAGGATACTAGTCTAGTTTGTATAAATAAGCTATGAAGTTTGAGGCATTAGAATGCTGATGCTTGAATAAGAATAAGCTTATGTTGTTTGCTTTCCTGTTATTAATTATTTTGCGATAGCAGTGATACATCAAAGATCTTGTGGGGTCCTTTTCTTTTTGATAAAACATCCCTCTGGTGATAAAAGCAATAAATAATATAGATTTGTTTTAATAAAAAACAAAATGTATGACAAACCGAATATTTTCTTGTTTGTTTGCAGGCATATGATCTTGTTCAAGGAGCACTTGTAAGTTTTTTATATCCCTCAATTCTTGATTACATGCAACTGTAGCTTTGTGTTTTACAGATAACCGTGATGCATTTGGCCAAAGATGGACAAATTTCTAACTTCAAATGTTCATATATAGTAAATCGATTTTAAATGTCTACATGAAAGGTAGACTTGCTCTTGGAAGCTATAACTAGTCTACTTGTGAAGTGATATGCTACTGAAGATGCTGACATTTTTATTTCATCCTTCTCACTGGACATAAATATGCATGTAAACTATTTGTCCTGCAGGTAAGATGGAGTTCAATGACAGACAAATCAATACCAGATCCACCAACAGCTGTCCTCTTGCATGGCATCCTAGGGAGTAGGAAAAACTGGGGTATGTATCATGAATTGTTTTAAACTTTTGGTATCCTTGTCGACTTGCAAGTTGTTTCAGAAATATAAATCCCATGGTCAAGGGAAAACAAATTTAATGACCAACTTAAACAAACGAAGGATGAGTTGTCCCATCTGATGTCAAGGACTTGTTAATATTTAAAATTGTAGTTTCTTAACATTCTATATGCTCCCCTTTTTCTGCACGTGCTTGGCAATGTGATAAGTAACATTAAAGGGCTAAAATGGATCTTCTATTGAACTTCCTTTGTTGGATTTAAAACACTTATTCAATTGGATTATTGGGAGAAAAAGAAAAACGTATATTATGAGCTCTTAAATTTAACCTATTTGTATCTGAATTGGGCAATAAAAATAAGGATTGGCGTATTATTTTTGAGGTTCAAGAAGTGGTTTTGGTCATTTTTGGCTTGCATGCTAGAATTTTGAATGTGAAAATACATTGTACTTCTGCTTTTGACTTGGGAATTGTTCTAAAAGACCGTCTAGGCTAGGCGGTGTCTGGCCGTCTCGAATAGTCGAATACGGTGGAATTAGGCAGCTTCTCCAAAAAACCCAGCTCTACGACAAACGGTAACTCAGATCGGCTCGTGGGTGGTGGCATTGCATCAACCGACCGTTCTCTGATTGTGAAGGACAGGCGCATGCGTCAAACGACCACAGGCGGCAATGGCGCTTGGAGTCCACGTGCCGATAGCTGTCGTCGGAACCACCACCAGCGGTGGCTTGAGACTCCCAAATTTCTATATCCTAAACATAATTAACCTCAAA